>JBBMKC010225542.1:0-11915 GCA_037834085.1 Bipalium vagum | reverse complement strand
CCATTTGTTTCACACAGGTTCGTTATATCGAGATCTTCGTTATATCGGAGTTCGTTATATCGAGACTCAACTGTATAAGCCTCTGGTTGTCTTGAAAATCCAGGTTTCTATATAAATGACAAATACTCTTATGTTAAGTCTCTTAATTAAAGTTGGAACAGGTTAAGAGCTTAAAGGTAGAAGGTATTTATGCTTGATTCTTAATAGATTAAATATCAATTAACAATATTTAAGACACGAGTTTTATAAAATAGTGTAATTAAATAAAAAATGAGCAAGAATTTGAGATTCACAAAACCAAGAATGATTGATATATTAGGTTGTCCAGTATGAAATTGCGGATTTTTTTATATTAATTTTCAAATTAAAGTTAATCACAAAAGTTAACAATAAATTGTTTGTTTATATATACCACATTAAAGAGTAACTTTCAAACTTTAATATATAAGCATATTAATTTAAAGTAAAAGTTTTTTTTATCGTTCTTTACTAGGTATGGTTGATCAACAAATTCGAGTATGCATATTATACGAGTTCAAACAACAACAATTTTCTTAAGAAAAATTCCC
This sequence comes from Bipalium vagum, assembly GCA_037834085.1. Taxonomy (NCBI): domain Eukaryota; kingdom Metazoa; phylum Platyhelminthes; order Tricladida; family Geoplanidae; genus Bipalium; species Bipalium vagum. Next base: position 11,346 of record JBBMKC010225542.1, on the reverse strand, counting down.
AAAAGTTCAGCTAAATTGAATTGTAGTTCACACCTTAATTGGTATGTGAATTACGAACAAAAAATAGCTGCTTTGGACATGAAGAGAGATAAAAACAAAAATTATTTGATTTTATGGTTGAACCCTAACACTTTATTAAGACGATTAATTAGAAATTGTGCAACTCTAAAGAATTGCCAATTTGGTTATGAATTTAATAATCTATGCAACTGCAAGGAATTACCAGCTTTAATGATTTTAATGAATACTTGTTTAGTAAAAATTTATTCTACAATATAAATAAAATAATAATTTCTTACTAAGAATTTTGTTCACTTTTCTGTTGAACTTTTGAGAAATATGGGAGCATATGAATGTAAACAAGTATTTTTATTTGGTTGATTTTGTGTGATCTGGTAGTGATTTATGTGTGGTCTCGTATTATTGTTTTATTTCTTTGTGAGTGCTCTTGCTCTTACTTATATTAATAGTAGTGTTTGAATTTATTTTAAATAATAATTAAATAAATACAGTTTACGACGCTAGAATACGGACAAAAATACATTTTTTGATAAATTTATATATTTATCATATTAAAATAAATAAAATGAAATAATATTTTTATTTAATATATTGGCTAAATCTTTTATTCAGTATAATCACCATTTGCCGTTATCACTTGCTCAATTCTTTTTGAAAAGTTCAAGCATGCTTTCTATAGATGCTGATGATTAATAATTATGAATTCGGCATCAATAGCAGTTCGTAGAGAATCGGTATTAAGATTCCGGATTTTTTCTGTCTTTCAATTGCATCCTTTCATGGTAGTTCAGGGGGCTTAGATCTGGATTGTTAGGATGCCATAAATCCTTTGACCAAAACATATCAACATTGTTTGCAAGCCAGTTTTGAACTAATCGACTTGTATCTTGTTGAAACACATATGGTCTTCTTGAAGCCACAGTCTCCATCCAGGGTTTTACTGAAGTGATCACAACATTCAAATAAACCTCATTGGTGATTTTTTGACCCTTCTGCAAAAAGAATGGCGGTATAGCTCTCGCTTTGAGGACATGGACACTAGCTGGAAATTTTATCTTTCCTACCACAGGCACATCCTTAGGGCTTTCAGTAAACAATTAGTCATTAATCCTGTTCACTTTTTCATCCACAGTGAAAATCTTTTCATCTGAGAAAAAACTGTGGTCTCCGAGAGCATCTGGTGGATTTTCAGAGTGTACATTAGACCATTCTCATGCAAATGACCAATAATTCTTTCACTCATTTCCAAGATCGATGCCATTTTCTGCATTGATATTCCTGTGTCCTCCCTTATGATATCATTAGGTCTGGCGACAACTGGTGCAGTCCTTTCTGTTTTGTCTCTGATTTGAATCTTCCTTGATGGAGTGGCAGTGGCCTCCTCAGAATTTTTTGAGATCTCTTTGCCACATCGTACAATGGATTTCGTGAATCCAAAAAAATTTATTATTTCAGAGTGCGTTCTTCGATACGACGGCTTTCGATGATAACAGCTCTTTTATCGTACTCATTCAGATTTTCCATTTTAAAGTCGGTGTGATATATATTAAAATTATTGATCTAAACAAAAAATATTTAAACAATCCATGATTTCTAATATTTGAGAAATATCAATTAAAATGTTGTCCGGATTCTAGCGCTGAACCTTGTATATCTTTTTTAATTTACTAAAATTATTAATTATGCATATTGTTTTATCTAAATTATTTTTAGTAATTTTTGTTTTCTATTTTATTTTTTTCATATTTTTATAATAATTTATATAATTTTATAAATTTATATATTTTATCAATAATCATAAGATTGACAGCAACAACAATAATAATGATTATTTTTTATAATTTAAATTTTGTTTTGGGAATTTTTCATTGTATCAAATGAATGCTTTTAACGGTGTTCAACATAAAATGATACTGATGTTTAAATGACAAAATTTTTAAAATAAAATGAACTTTTCAAATATTTTTAAGTAAATAAAATGTGTAGAATAAATTAATTTTTGAACATCAAAAAAATATATTCACCGTTAGCTTTCCACATACGATACAATCAAAGGTACAAGGATTTAAAACTTTCCACAATTGTATCCTTGCCAATTTTCTTCACTGCGATCTTCAGTTCGCTGATAAATTTATTTTTGGGTATTATGCAATCTCACCTGATGCTTCGAACAAAATAATTCCAAAGGCAATAATCCAAAGTATTTAAATCGAGTGAATTAGGAGGCCAACGATTTTTTGGAATAAAATTTAGAAATTTTTTGGAACACAATTCAATTGATTTTTTCCCGTATGACACGTTGCACCACCCTGTTGATATGTCAACTTATTTCCATATATCTTTGGCACTTAGAGTATTTTTTAATATAAACGTCATGATTAATTGTTCCTTTTTCAATAAATACGAGTGGAATGCATACTATTGAACATACATGCAACCAAATCATTACTCCTCGTGAAAATTTTCGTTTCTGATGAATTCCACCTTTTTTATCAGCAACAGCACGAGTATTATGCTTCACCAAATTTTAAAATCCAACTCTGGTTTTTAAATGCATCATAGTCAAAAAAGGTTGTTTTCAGGTCTTGTATGGCTTTAACTGTAGATTTTTTTCAATATGGATTGATATTCCAAATTGATATTCCAGTTTAAGTAGCCAATTTTCTTACTGTCATTCTCTTTGACCAATAGTTTTAAAGTTTGTATCGCTCTAACTGTTTTGGCATCTTTTTTCTTTCTGGTGGCTTCTTCAGTTCAATAGAACCATTTTCTAAAATCATTTTGCACCATCGCTTGATGATTGGAAGGGAAAGGACTCATTCAAATGCTTCGCATATTTGCAAGAGGCTATTTTTATTTTGCTGCTTGGAAAAAATAATATTTTGTATTTCAAAAGATTTCATCTCTCTATTATTCCATAAAAATAAAATTTAAAAATAATCTTTTGTTTCGTTGCACTATATGACAAGTACCTAATAAATAAAATATAATTATTTGGTTTTACCAGACATAAAAACAGTATCATTATGTTGAACACTCGTTATTAGTCGTTTTCATGACGGGTAGATAATTTTGGCCAACAGTATAATTCTGTAATCTTCGAAAACAAACAATATAATCTTTTTAATCAAAAATCTTGAACAATAAAATTATCTATTTCATAAAATATAATATATAAAGTTTTATTAACAATAAAATAATTTTTAACTTCTAATAGAGAATGACGGGTGATAATTAGAAATCTGGATTAATTTTAATCTCTACCGAAAAAGTAACAGACAGCAATTTTTAAAATAAAATTATACTTCATAAAACAATATATTTTCATTATTATACAACGGAGTATAAACGATGTTCGGCTACATGTCTCAATTTGTCCTTATACCTCTACAAGACTCTTGTTGGTACTTAGTATCTATTTTTCAAGCAAAATCGTATATTTTTTGTAATTTCAAAGTTTTTTTTGCTCTCCAGTAATTATTATATACAAGATCTTTTAAAATGTCAAAGAATTCTTCAATTGTACAACATGGGATATTTGTAGACTTGCGATTCTTAAGCAAAAAATGTATTTCTTTTGCTTTTAAAAATGTGAAGAGGCTTTGTCCGATCAGAAGACGAAGTTGCCATCAGAATGATGACCTTTAAGAAATGGAATTAAGATCTTGGACAAACATTCTTCTCGATTATTTTCTGATTGATTGCCAAATCTCTATCCTTGAACCATGGCTTTGAAACACCTTTCTCAGAGATGACAATCTACAATATAAGCTTCTTTTCATATATTTTCTGGAACTTATATTTTATATTAGGTGGGAATATAGCAGGACTGTATTAATAAAATCTGTTATTACCAGACACTCGAGAGTAGCTCGTGGAAAAAAACATTCATCATCCATTCGTTGATTTCATAAAAATTTAAAGCATAGGTTGTTTTGACGCCATTTTCTTGTAAAATAATTTATTAAAACAAATTTTATTATAAATAATATTTAATCACCATAGGAACAATAAAATATTTATAAATTTTGTATTTTAAATTAGTATAGATTTCTAGTTATCACCCATTATTTAATTATCTTTTTGTAGGAATTAAAGAATTTTTATTCTGTATCTACTGAAAATCAGAGAAATACGATTTAATTATGAACATAAATTTATTTGCTATTCTCCTAACCTAATATCATAAAATGAAGAATTCATTAAATGATGATGATGGTTTCTGGAAATATTTGAAAACAATTGTTTAGAGATTTTACACCACGACAAATATAGTAATAGTCAGAGAAAATAGTTTTTGAGTGAATGAAAAATCTAAGTGTTATGTACATAATTTACCTTATATTAGTGTGTTACATTTTTATAACTTTTTAGGTTGCAACAAATTTTACTGTTTTTATTATTTTTATATTTATCTTATTTTTTTAACGATATTATATTTATTTAATACCAAATACATTTATTTGAAAGATCATTTTATTTTCCTTTACAAAAGTACAGTAAAGTTTTTAATGTCATTTCATTTTATTTAAATAGATATCTTTCAAATGCAGTGTCATGTTGACCAAAAAAACCATTTCCCCACCTTTTGCTAATTTAATTTAATCAAGATCAGAAATTAGCGATCCAAGAAATTTGTAATGTGTACGGAAAAAATGTTTTTGGCCTGGACTGGTGCAACACATGGTTTCAAGAAATTCGAAAATGTGACGTTAAACATTCAAAACACTCAACATAGCGGTCAATCATCTAATTTCGATGATGACCAATTGATCACACTCATGAGAGAGGACTGTCGTGAAACAAATAGAGATTTGTCTCAGAGAATGAACTACAATCAAATATCAGTATTTTGCCATCTAAAATCAAATAAATATAGCAAAAACACAGAATCATAAGTTCACCTAACAATCTTGAGGACACCGAGAAACACGGGGACACAAGTAACGGTTTACTCATAGAATGATCATGTGAAATAAGAAGTAGTGTTTGAACACAAACTTGAAGTACAGGAAAAGGTGGTTGGGTCCTGCTTGCACAGACACCCAGAATTAAACAAGATTTTCATCCAAATACAATTATGATCTCTATTTGGTAAAATTGGGCCGGTCTTGTAAACTGAAAAATGGTTCAGAAAAACCAGATGGTTGACAAATATATTGTGTCGAGTAAACGTCATGATGATAGAGAAAAGGCAGAATAAACAAGATAAAGTCATTCTTCTCTATGATAACACAAAATCGCACACAACAAATATCGTCTAAACTACCCTTCAAGAGCTCGATTTTATTTTCAATCACCTCCTTAATATCAAGATATTGCACAAACAATAATTTTTGTTTAATATACTTTAATGAATATTAATACAATATTATTATTAATAAATATAAAAAGCAAGACGAAATAATGGAGTGATAAGATTAACTTAACTTTTAAACATTTTTAAAAATAATTTTATACACAAAAATTTTAAATTATAAATCATTTTGAGAAATTTAAAGCTGAATCAAATTTGATTCGTATTATTTGATGACATTAAAAAATAATCTTCCAAATCATTTTTATATTTTCTTGATTCATACAACTAATTTTGACATTAATGGATTTTAATGAATAATTTCATAATAATATTCATGAGACGTTATTAACTTATTAGTGTCAACAATTAAACAAATTATATATTCATATCATTAATGTACTATTATCTTCTAGATAACACTTTAATAATATAATTTCCTAATAATGTAAACTATTTTTGTTTTTAAACATAAAATAAATAAATGATTAATAATAATAATAATAATACTTATAATAATAGTACTAATAATACTAATAATACTAATAATAATAATAATAATAATAATAATAATAATAATAATAATAATAATAATAATAATAATGTAAAAAGATAATAAATTATAATCGTATGCAAATGAACCTTTAGAAAATTAACTAAAGAAATTTGACCGAATTCTTGAAAATGTTATTTATAAAAATCAGACAAATCAATGGTGTCTCAGTACATTTTATATGTTAATATGTCAAGGTTTAAGTTATTGAATTTTTACTTATTTAACTTCTGGTAGCATTTTTAAAGACGGTCAGATGTCATGTGTTGATGACAAGATAATAAATATAATTACATACTACAACAATAAAAGAATTAAAAACAATTCATCAAACATTCTAATTTGGCTTTTGTTATCTTTTATTTTCCATGTCATTGGTTTTTTATCTTGCTGACAAATCGTCAAATAAATTAAAAGATAATTTATTTATTATGAGCGCATCACAGCTTTAAAATTTAAAGTTTTTATTAAGTTTAATTATTTGGCAAGAATTTTAATTTTGATTAATGCATCTGTGTTTGATCATCTTCAATGATTATAACATTCGTTCAACTTTTTAATCTCTCTTAATTATTACTAACTTTACATTTAATTTAAGTAATTGTTTATTTCGTTATCATGAGTGTATGTTATTTAAAAGTAATAAATCTAAATATATTAAAAATATCAAAAAATAAAAGATGTATATTATTAAGATAAAGTTTAAAAACCCGATAAAAGTTGTCTGTCATTAGAATTCATTTTTCTTCATGAAATTTTAGATATAATATATTTTTTTTAATTTTTAATACTTTTACTTTGGATAAAAATTTTTAAATGTCAATCTGATTTGGCACACACTAAAATTATTCATTTAGTATTATCTATCGAAATATTTCCTAAATACTTTTTTTCTAAGACATCAATTTGAAAATTAATAAAATAATCAAACTCATTTTTGGAAATTATAAAAGATTTTTAAAAACCTCATCAGTTCAATATTAGATAAAGATTAATCTTCTCAATGTTACCAAAATAATATATTTTATCTATTTCATTTCCTTTTCTAATTTCTATTCAAATATTTTCTCATTGTCGAAAATTACATTTAAATTAAAAATATAATTTCCAAAATTCTCGATCATGAAATAATAAAATGGAACAGTAAAATCACATTTTACTTTTACTTGTGACTTTCAACAATATAGAAATACATTTATAATATATTACTTTCTATTCCTAGGAAAATCATATCCTTGGACCATAAATTGAAAAATGAAATAAAAATATTTTAAAAGGAAAAAAATCGAAAATTCAAAATTTCAGAATGAATGGCAGCAGAAATAGGATTGAAAATAAAAAAATATTATTAGAAATGTGAGAACATATTTTGCAACTCACAGTACCATAATTAGACTGCAGCACTTTGCTTATTTTTTAATAACAATTTGATCGACCTTTATAAAAATATCAATTAACATTTATTATTCTGGGTCGCAATGATTAGATTGTTTTTAAAACCAAAATTAATTAAATTAAAACAATCATAATATAAACTAATTAAAAGAGAGATCATATTTCAATTATCAAATTTGGCTTCATCGATTAAAACAAAAAAACTACTTATGGAAACTAAATGACAGATTTCTAATGTAAACTACTGAATGGTGGTCACATCACTCAGTATTTTCTCCAGTTAGATTTACAAATCGCAGAAGACTGCGAAATAATATTAAAAAATAAAAACTGAATATTTACTGAACGCTCAACTGTTTCTTTCATTTGGAAAATCCCTTTATTAACGGAAATTTTTTGGTAAATAAAACAATAATGAGAAAAAATAGTTTTACTGGACGAAGTATCGAAATTAAATAAGTAATAAAAAATTTTAAAAACACAAAATTACCTTATCCTTAAATAATTCTAGGAGATTCGGTGTAGAACCAACACAGTTTAACAAAACGGCTCCCAAAATTCGCTCATCCCCACTCATCTGTAATAGAAAAAGTTTACAACTCAAGGACTTATTATAAAATACAAACCGCCATTCTTGCAAGAATATTGGCACCAGCGCCCTCTCCGAATAAAACCAAATGCGAAATGCTGTAAATAATTGTTTTATTATTTAACGCACGTGCTACTTTATTAATAGTAAGTTAACCTCAATAATCCAATACATTCAAGTAAATCTTCAGCAATTTGTTGCATAGTCGGATAAGTGAAGCTGTAATGAAATAATAATATTAACCAGCAGCCGTAAAGAGCAGATTCAGCTATAACAATAGCTACATTGGCATACAGCCTAAATCTGCAGTCGTCATTTGGTCGTGCTTTTCAAATATTTTTTTCAACAAAATTAAGTGAAAGATCCATGCCAAAATACAAATGAATCACCAAGAGCAACATGTTGCCTGGAGCGATACTTATGAAGCTTACGTACAACAAATGAACCGTTAATGAAATATTAATGAATAAATTAATGGATAAATTAATAACATTTAATAATAATAAAAATAATATTTTAAATATTATGTACATCATTTTTGGTTTGTTACACTAAATTATCAGAAATTGAATAGATTCATTTAAAATTACACAAAATTATATAAAAGTAAAACCACAAGAATAGAAGTTAGATATTTTTTAAAATGAAAATAATTTTTTTAATTTTAAACTAAAATTATAAAATTAAAATATTATGAAATCAAAATATTAAAGACTCCACAAAAATTAAAGAATAGGTTTAACAGACAATCTCTAAAATGATAAATAATATATTAAATGGTTTAAAGTTTATTTAAATTAAATTTTTAATTAACTTAATTTAAGACTTCAATTTAAATTTAAATCGATTTATTTTTTTTAATTTTATCGAGATTTTAATCTGGTCAATATTGTTATAAATATCTCCATGTTTCTCACAATAATAAAAACGAGGAATCCTAAGAGAATTTAATTAATTCTTCTTTGACTCAAATACCTAAAATTTCCAATTCTTTAACATCATAGAATATTTAACTTTGTTTTTGAATTATGAAACCCCAGGTAAACCTGGAGATCATGGAATAATATATTCTACATGTTATTTTATTTTCTTTATTTTCCGACTTAGTTTAGAATTTTTGTATGATTTTTAATCTTCTTGAATTATATTTTGTTTTATGAGATAAATTAAATGCTTTGAAATTTATAAATTTCGTATTATAACATTATTTTAAAAACCTTTATATGAAATATTAATTTCATTAGAAATGATATAAATTAATTTTATTAATGTTAAATAATGAGTAAATTTATAATATAATTTCTCTATCATTTTTTGAACACCAGATTTCTATAACAATACTTTTTAATTAAAATAATGAACAGAATACATTTAATCTAATTATCTAATGTGATTTTCTTCATTTTTCATAACATAAAATATAATTTATTAATTATTTTTCTTAATAATAATAAGCGCAAAAATATAGATTTTAAAATAATTTATGCATAAAAATTTATTTCCGTCAAAGTTATTCTTTATTAAATTGAATTTCATAATAATCTTATATTAAAAAAAACGTTTTTTATCACTACAAATAAAAATCTTAGTTAAACTAAACTTTAAATTTGGGAACAGAATTTATAATTTTTAAAAACTTTATTAAATTAACAAATAATGGATACTTTAAATTACTTTCGTTTGATAATAGCAAATGTGTTATACAACTAAAAAATAATTAAAAAAAACTGTTAAATATCTTTTAGAATTTTCATGATAAATTAAGTTTTTATCTCTTCTTTCTATATAGTTTTGACGTTTATGCTTAGAAGAAGCCGCTATGTCATTTTAACCACAATTTCCTTCTGGGACAATGAATTTTCTCATCCTTGGTAATCAATAATTATGCGGACTATTGGCCATTTTTTAATGTTATCGTTTTAAAGTAAGATGGTATAACAAAGATACCGGAGATTAAAACAAAGAAAATTTTAAATTTTTCTTTTAAAAATATAAAATATTTAAGATTTTTTCTAGCATTTCATTGATTGATAAATAATTTCATGTGCTTTTAATGCACTAGATATTTACCATTTTTAAAAGTGATCTACTGAGATCTTTCAAATAACATAATTATCCCAGTCAGGTATTTTACTGGCAAAAATGAATAAATTTGACAACTAATTGACTCCTGATGCATGAATTTTTCCTTGTTTAATGAATTCTGTAACGACCGAAACAATTAGTTATATGTAAGAGTCAATTTTCGTGAGTGAATGAATGAAGCAAAACATTCCAGTCAAACCTCAAAAATTCTTTTGGAGTTATCAATCATGAGGCCGATATTATCAGCTTGTACAATTTAGACATCATTTTGTATATTGAACTGCTCAACTTGGTTAATTGCTAACAGTACGCATCAAATTAATCGTTTGACCAAGATAATAACAACTTTTAATAGATTATGCCTTTGAAATCCCACGAAAACGGAAATTACGACCTTTTTGGCAGTCCTTGATAACGATTTTAGTGGTTGACCAATCTGACACCACTATTTCTTAAGAACGTGTCATAGACAACAATTTTTTCATTACTGATAACCAACTGTTTCAAGAACGCATACAAGAATATTTTTAAATTGGCCTCTGTTAACTAATTGTATGGCATATTCCTAAAAATCTCATACCAATAGATTTCCAGTATAAGAATATTTGACAACTTGGTTGTCTCTAAGAAAGATGTTAGTTTTTGAATCCAAAAATACGGATTTCTACGTTTTCGAAATCAATAAACTTTTTTATGCTTGCAAGAATATGTCGAATCTGAAGAGAGTTACTTTAATAAATAGAGACTGTTTCAGTGCACTTTATTATATGAAAGGAATTGTTTTCGAATCCACTTTTTATTTTATTCATTTTTAAAAAAAAAATAATAAAATGCAAACCAAGCACAAAATAAGAATTAAGTTATTGTTTCGAGTATAAAAACCTAATTGTTACTGAGAGTAGAAATTTAACTTTCATCGTTTATCGTTAACTTAATTAACCACTTATATTATTTTAATATCATTTTATGATTTTTCCTAGAATTTTGATTTAAATAATAGTAACATTTGTGTCTTTATTATTAAAATTAAATAATTCCTTTTTTAGGAAATTGTAATTTTCCGGTTCGTTGAGGTTAACGCAGAACTAAACTGATTTCTACCTATTTCACACGTTTTTTAATGAAATTATTTTTATATTTCATCGAAATATTAATATTTATTTCCGATAAATTTTACCTGTAAATTTTTTTATCTTATAAATATTTTGTTCAGTTATACTAATCTGAATCAGTTTTTTCTTAATCATTTCATAATCAACTATTTTCATCCCAAAAGCATTCACCACACAAATAGTATTTACATAAATATTTAGATACTTTTTTGTCTAATGCAGGGTTGTCTAAACTTTTATTTTTTTGGGCCATATTCGAAAAATTTTAATTCCGTTGGGCCGCAGTTATTTATTA
>JBBMKC010225531.1:0-11916 GCA_037834085.1 Bipalium vagum | reverse complement strand
TAATAATAATAATAATAATAATAATAATAATAATAATAATAATAATAATAATAATAATAATAATAATGAAAATAATAGTGACCACATTTTGAAAAATTGTAAACCAATATTGAATATTTGTAAATCATGGAAAACAAATTTACAATGCATGTAATCATCAACAATGATGAATCCAAAATATATGACGGTAATAGGAATTACAGTCTTCCGTGGATTGTGAACATTATTAATCTTCTTCGTTGGAATGTGGAGCTTGTCTAATATATTGATTCCATTTTGAGATCATATTTTCTATTGGATTATAAAATGGTGAATATTATTGAAGAAGTTGTAATAATAATTTTTTTATGTCCATTTTCCCCAAAGAGTTCTCGAATTGTTTGATTTTTGGAAAGGTACATTACCAATAATTATTACACAATGCCCATAGCCAAAACTTTCAATATTTAAGATCAATTGATCTACGAATCGTTTAAAATTCACTGTAATATTTGACTATTGTATCTTTATTCATTGAAATGTTTGGTGCCCGCGATTGGGAAACTTTTTCAACTGCTTTTTAAATTATTATTATATTCTTTTAATAATAATTATTTTTGTTGCAGATATTATATTTGAATATATTTCATTATGCCTAGTTAATGATAATTAATTAATAATAATTATATTATTTTCGGCAACTGATAAAGGGTGAAATATATTTAACTTTTGTGCCCTAATAATTCGATTTGAAGAAAATTCTGGATGAGAACATATTTAAGAATTATTTTATATTCAATTATACATCAAAGTGCTGTTAATGTTCTGATATCTGTGACGATGTAGGGAGAAATATATTATTGGATAAAATACATTCCTCATTGATGATATTATCGACAACCGAGTCTTCCCTTTTGAATCGTTCTCCCAGTATTCGTTTGAATCCAATTTAAGAGAAAAATCGTTAATTGTTTTAATGTATGTTTGAGTCGCAGTTATAATTTTTAAAGAGGTTTCACTGTTATTCAGTATTTACGTACATCTATGGGCTTGCATTTTCATTTGTGGATATGATGAACATATTTATTCTCATTTATTCTTTAATTTATTCCTGTCTGCAAAGCAAAGGACAAATATTATTTTTCCTTTTATTCTCTCTTATTCTTAATCTTCAACATTTGGAGATATTAGGAAAATTATATTATATATTCTTCACACTTATAAAGGAAACTTGTCGTCGTAATTATTGAGATAAAAGCGAATTTGATACAAATTTGAAAAATTTTGTTACTTATGAAGGGAACTGTAATGATAATAATAATAATAATAATAATAATAATAATAATAATAATAATAATAATAATAATAATAATAATAATAATAAATACAATAATAATAAAAAGAAGAAATATCAATAAAAAATTTTATTTAATTAAAATAATAAATAAATAATAATGATAATACTAATAAGAAGAAAAATTATTAATGATAAATAATAAGTACTTTAATAAAAAGATAAATAAATAAAAAATAATATTATTATTTAATTAAAATAGTCATAAATAATATTAAGAGCATTAAATAGCGAAAATGAATTTATTTGTATCCATCTTTGAATTTGTTCAATAATTTAGATCAATATTTAAAGAAATACCTGTTCATTATTTAATAAAAAAGCATCTTTTATCATTCAGAATATATATATAATTATGCCATGTTTTCAATCTATCTGTTATAATAAAATTGTTTAAATTATTTATATTAAAAATCGGAACGAACTTTCCGGACAACCCAATAATAATAATATTCCAATAAAGTTTCCAAAGTAGAGAATCATAATTAATTAATTAAAACAAGAAATGTAATATTAAGTATTTAAAGATCGTATTTTAGTAAAGAATTATAATAATTATAATTTATATATAAATAAAGTAAGACTTTCATACGAATGCGTACAGTATCCGTATAAATTCTATTGGAAGTTTCCGCTTGACAATTATCTCAATAATACTTCTGTTTAATACAGTACAGTCCTCGATATCGGTAAATATTTGGAATTGTGTTCCTCTCTAGGAAAACGTTTTGTTTCATGCCTTTCCAACTCTCTCTCTCATTTCATTTATGTTCGTTCAGTCTTAAATTCTTGATTGCTTCCTCCTTTGTTTCAATTTCCTTTTGTTATTCCTTTGTTTTGTTTTAATTATCGTTATTGTTATTATTGTTAGAGATACCAACTTCTTACCGATCAAAACAAAGTGTTACGTTACGTAGGATTTCTTTTGTAATTTCTTTCTAAAAAGACGTAACTGGAAAATTGTTAAATTTCAACGTTCTCTCCTGTGTACAATGATCCCCGAGTAAAAGGGAAACTGTTTTAAATAGCTCATTAAAACAAACAGCAGGGAAAAAACGTCAACTTTCACTGAGAAACGTGTCCAAAATTCGATACATCTATACAGAAATGTATGGAAAAAGTAAAGCAAGGAAAATATTTTCTCGTGTAATAAAATAATAACCCGATATGTACACCAGTGCTTAACTCGTAGAGAGATCTCCTGAGAAAAGAGAAGAAAGTCGAGATAAAGAAAAGTATAATTTCGCTCCTGTTCGATTACGGATAAGAAATTTATTTGTTTTGATGAACCAACCAACCTCCGTCTGGTTTGAGTTACGCATAGTGAGGAAAAGACAAAAAACAGTGGACATTATTGATGAGCAAGACATCGTAATTTTCTAACATCGACCGATCTCTTTACGCAACCTCATTTGTGAAGCACCAGGGCAAAGCGGAGTAGAAACTTTTCCAATTCCTTATCATCCTTCGTTGGGAAAGGAACTCAGAAAATATTGTTAAAAAGGAAAAATGGTCGATATATCTGACACAGAATGATTTGGAAAGAAAGAGTTCGCAAAACATTCCAAAAATGGCGAATTCTTTCCTTTGACTTTGTTCTCTATTATTTTTTTTATTTTTTTTTATTGATATTTTCGATTAATTTTTTCACACTGATCTCGGTTACTTTCATTGACAATTTGGTGTTGGGTCTTAGAACGTTTTCAAAATGGTTTTTCTCTCTCCTCTCGCCACTTAGAGTCCAATTAGTAATTTCCCTTATTTACTTACTATTGTAAGTAGAAACGCTTAGTAAATAAAAAGCGGAACACTTCGATTTCCAAAATAAAATCCAGTGGAGTTTTTTATCACTTTCGATAATTTTTTATTTATGAAAGTTAAAATAATTTCTCCTTTATTTTATTTCAACCAATGAATTTTGTTTAAATTCATTTTTCATTTCGTGAAGCTGAACATAAACCGTTTTTATTTTGCTCTGTGCACCCTCAGGTATTTCAGCGAATGTAAAAAGGTCTTACCGTAATAGTTAATGATATCTAAGCTTTACAAGATTAATAACTCCTGTATCAGGGAGACACATTCCAGAAATAGTACGGGGAATGGTAAGGCTTGTGTTTGTTAACTCAGTGCTGGTTGGCAGTTGCCAACCACGAACATTACTTTGTTAACCGGATTTTATATTCTTTCTCCAATAAAAACAATTTAGAAAGTTTTATCTTAATCTCAAGAATTAAGTTATCCAATCAAAAAGAATTTGAAGAGCTTCTGTAATCACAACACGCACTATATAATTAACTGGTCTCCTTTTGCACATTTTAATGATTGATTTCTCCCACAAAGTCCACTATCTACGCATTTTGTAATTAACTATGTTTCTATGTTCGTTAATGTTATAAATGTAAACTAATCAATATGCACAATTATATAATAATGATTTTAATGAAAATTAATCATTTATAAATTGACAAAGACCAATCTTTGTTTCAAATCCATATTGGTCTCACCAGTTCCTTTGACAGTGTCATACATCTTTGTCAGGCTGTAGGTTATGACAAAAAGTACCATGATTCAGAAAATTGTTACTGTGTCTTTGTCTGAATTAAACTTGTCATGAGGTACTCTGTCGGACCCATCGGTCTAATAGGACAGGCTAAAAATGTGTGTAAACTTGTTTCAAAGCGATTTGCGATATTTTATCACACAATTATTGGAAAATTGAACACCGATCAGAAACAGTTATTGACGCAGAATTGTTAACATAAATTTATTCAACGTGTCAGTTTTAATTAATATCGTTCACTTTGGGATTTGCAACCACCCCGTCCCAAAATCAGATTTTTTACGTTAGGATTAATATTATTGTCTTCCCGAGGGTCCTTTATTAAGATAATAAGGGGAAATCTTTAAGAAATCATATCCTCTGCATTATTTGTCCACAGCCGTTTGTTAAATAATAATGTCTAATGTTAATGTTTGTTAATGATATCTAACAGATTTAAGAATTGTTGCGATTTTGTTTAAGCTACAAAGTTATATTATAGTGTATATTGATCGGTAATATATTAGAAGATGTAGAGTTTAAAAAAGGTGCCGATTTTACTTTAGTCCAGATTATAGACCCAGACATTTAGTTACCAAACGATTAGGTATTCTTCAATCTCACGTTAATCTTGTTAATTATTTGTTAGAATGAGTTTGAGTTTTAATAATTACATTAATCAAATCACTCCTTTGTTTTTTGTTACCTGTACTGTGCTGTCAATCGAAATTCCGTATTTTTAGTATATTAAAAATAATGTGTCACATGGATAATACTTTTCTGCATTTATATAAGACCTTTTTCTTGTCCGACAACATAATTTAAAATTTAATATTAAAACATTATTTAAACAAAAATAATTTAAATCTCGATAAAATATTTAAAGTAACAAAAATGATTTCATTAGGTAAACATTCGGTTCAGGTCAAAATTAATTAAAATTTTTGTTTAAATATTAGTGTTAACGCAAATTATGTAATTTTTAAATAATTATTAGTATTAAATTATTATTTTTTTAAAAATAAATTGTCTTCCAAATATTTTAATAAGTTATTACTTATTACGTAGGCGTCGAGCGAAAACAAAAAATAATCAATAGTTGTTTTGTTAAAAGTTAATATTTAAACAAAAATTAATTTAGTGAACTAAACTGGATGTTTACCTTCTATTAATTGTTTAAGTGCCAAATATTCAATTTCTGCAGAATTATAATTAATTACCGCGACTCATTTTAAGAGGTTAAAATTGTTTGTGTAAGAAAATTCCCCAATTCCATTGATTTTTAGATTACATAATTCCGATTTTGCTGTTTATAAATTTCTTTTCTGTATTTTTATTTTTACCATCGATTGTGTATGTTTATTCACGGTTATTGTTGCTGGCAGACAGCAAAATCATGGGGAATCATAATTTTTCTGCAAAAAAAAATGGTCTGTTGATGTAAAGACGACTTTTCTTTCATATCTCAGTGATTCTTCTTTTTATCGTGAACCAAAGAGTTTTAAAGTCATTTTCATTGTACATAGTCTCAGCCAACTCAATAGTACAGTATATTTTAGAGTTAATTAGGCCTTTTCTGAAAATCAAAAATGTATTGACAAAACTTTTCATTTTTTTATTAAAAGACACTAATAAATTTAAAGAAAAAATGTTTAGATTTTTAATAAAATATATTAAAGCGGTTTTTAAATACTTTTGAAGATATCAGAACTTGAGAACAAAGTTCCAGGGTTCTTACTAATTATTCCTATTAAGTTTGTAATAATATTTATAATTCTTATTAAGGCATTTTTATTCTGAAATTCTTATGTATAATTATATTAACTTAAAAATGGTAAGCTTCAGTATGTCCTGGCCTCATAATTGAAATTTCAATGCTTTACCTAAAAGGTAATAAGTTTTAAAATAAAAATATTTTTTGTTATTAAAAAATTAATATTAACAATATAAGTTAATTAAAAATTTCTTATGGTAACCATAGTAGCCCAATTAAATGATTTATTTAAACAAACAAATTTAATTTAAAAGTTTTAAATAAATGTAAATGGAATTATATAATTAATTATAATCTTTTCATGATATTTTTAAATGTTTAGAAATTTTCTTAAAGCCTTTGAACCCTAATTCTAACATCGTATATTAATCATTTAATGTTTACTGCTTCTTCCTTGAAATTTTCATTATTTGAATTTAAAACCAAGTGATTAGTGAAAATCTTTTTATTAAACAACTAAAGTATTGACTAATTCTTGAATAATTTATAAAATAATATTATTTAATATTAGTATTAAATATTTTTTCCATTTTTTAATTATTTTTATTTTTATTTTAAGAAATTTAACATTATCATAAATTTGAACGATAAAAAACAATACTTTATTGGTCGAATATATTTTTAAAAATATGTAATTTTTGATAAAATATAAAAATATCTCATATCAATGAATTTAAACAATTAATGATTTTAGAACCTTTGGCCCATGCTGAAATCAAGCAAGAGTTTGAAAACTGTGACATAGAAATGAGTACAATATTTCCCATCACAATCAATGATAGTAAAAATGATGAATTTCAATATGGAACCTGTTATTCCAGCAATCTTCATTTGTCTGTCAATGAAAGAAAGGATAGTATAAATGCCAAACTTTCTGAATTGGAGTCAGACTTGTTCAAAAAGAAAACTGATATTGATCCGATATCGACACCACAATCATTAGATTATCTACTGAAAGCTATTTCTAGGTAGAATCAATAATCGAGTTATAAATGTCTACTTTTCATTGTTATAGTCAAACACCCGGGTTTTCTACTCCCTGTGATTCAATACCAATCCAGTCAGGAAATTCAAATAATGAATCAAATCACCTTATAGGCTCATCAATTTCCAATGGTCAAAGAACCCCTCTCAATTCCAATATTCCAGAAAACGGTTTCAATAACTCTTCGAGATTTTCTTTATCCACATCCTCTACAGTAAGTTACCGATTCACACCTGAACAGGCTTCGATGATGTTGAATGTCCTTTGCAATTCTCCTTTGGGCAATAATGTAAATCTAAGGCTCCGCTGTCTTAATTTATTAATTTTTTTTATAAAGAATCCAGAACTTATCGAGATGCTTTACAGTATGATGCAGCAATATGGGATTAACAATTCTACTATTAGTGATGGTGCTAATTATGATCATACATGTCGTAAGTATTGATCTTGTTAATGTTATTTTAATGGGATTATTTTATGTCCCTGGTGACTAAATTCTTTCCCAACCTCTTGCGATGTAGATTTTCAAAGAGTAAAAAGATAAAACTTCAAAAAACATGCGAAATACATGCTGAAATCACAATGATAGTTCGACTTTATTTATTTATTTTCTGTTTCTCTAAATTCTATCAATACCAATGGATAACACACCTTGAATCATAACGGATACTTTTGTTTCACGATTATCGGTTACCATTAAAATTTAGAAATAAAGGATTACAACAAAATCAAATTACCTGTTAAAATAGTAAAAATGCACTACAAATTAGGTTTGTGCAAAAATTCGAAAAACCTGAACCATTTGCGCGCTATATTCTACACTATGGTAAGTTTAGTAAAAAAAATGGGGTAAGTGATTGAGTGTAAAAAGTAAAATGTGTGTCTGGTGCTCATTCAAATGAAATTAACATTTCTGCATGGGAAAGTTGTAAAAATTCCTTCGACATCCATTCGTTAACCCAGCCCAGAATGAAGACGTCAAATTTTTTAAAAATCTTTAATGGTGAAGCAAATTTTTTCACCTTATGGAGATTATTCCAAGATAATCAATTTTTGGATCTGAAAACCTTATATCAGTGGATTAACTTTCAAGGTATCATAAGCAAATCAATGTTTGATAACAGCTGCGTTGTTTAATAAAAATATAAACCTATTATAAACGTGGCATTACAATTTTATGGTCCATATTGTCATTAGACAATATAAAACAATTAATTATTAATTATATTTAATTATTAGCGAAGTAAATAAAATAGTTTTTCAAAGGGTTCATTCAGTTTCACAGATCAATCTTAATTAAAAATTAATTTGGAAAATTTTTAAAAACAATTTTTCATTTTAAATTAGACAATGAATTTGATTGGATAACGAAAATGGTTAATGAATTATTAATGTCTTTATTTTTCAATTTTAATTTTATAAATATCTCATTTAATTTTTAATATATTTTGGTATTTATTTCAATGGTATATTTTAATGGTAAATCGACTATGGAGATCCTGCTTCTCGATTTTTGTATTGTAACATAAGGGGAATTTATTAGGAAGACAAACAAAATCAGAACTGAATACCATATGTCGAACGTCATTCTGTTATTTTGCCAATTGAAAAGATGATGATAAAATTCGAAAATTTTAATATTCTTTTTTACTGACTTGAATAAAAGTTCTTTTAATATGCTTAATAGTGTCATATAAAATCAATGTGTGGAGTCATCGAGTTATATTTCAAAGTTATATCAGAAGAAGATTATTTTAGTAATCACTTATTATTTTTGTTTAAATAAGTTAGTTTATCAATAAAATAGATTAATCAAATTAGAATTATAAAACAATATTAGCTATCGCTTCAGAGCAGAATATGACCGAAGAACAGAAGTGATAAATCACTTCGTGTCGGAAAAAAGTTAAAAGAAATAATTGAATGATTTGTTTACAAGAAGATCAAAGTTTGAGTTTGCGAAAAGATATACCAAATCAAAGGATATATATGTATTCAATGCCCAAAGAAAATGTTAAAAAACGACCTGACCAAAAACGAAATGATGAAAAGAAGGCCAGGTAATATCATCTCACGTTTTTCAACATGGTCTTAAAATGAACGTTGACAATTATATCGGCGTGTTAGATTCAATTGTAAAACTGTGGATGGACCAAAAGGTCGGACAAAATAAGAAGATAGAAGATGCCTTCTAACAATATTCGACTCCTCATAAAACTTGGGAAAAAAAAACTTGACTGCAATCCCCTCGATTATAACCTATGGGGCGTAGTTGAGTTAACTTAAAGCATCAGAGCATAATCAATTCTTTAAAACATGATATAATGGAGGCTATGAATACGTTGGCTTAGGGAATGAAGCGACCATACAGGGTGAGCCTGGATTGAGGCAGTTTTGGTCACATCAAATAATCTTAAAATATACACTTTCATTCAGTTATGTGATAATTTTATTGTAATAAAGTTATTAGTTTTGTCTATTTACGTCTTTTTATAAAGATTATTATATTTCCGGTCTTATATCGACAATCCTGTGACGCAAGTGTTGTGTTCTTTCAAGTCAAAAATATAATAATAAAAATTAATGCAACTTTTTAATCTTATATCCTTTATTATTTTACCGATTTATCATTTTTTGTAACTGAATCTAAAGTAAAAGTTTCCACATGTTATTTTTCACTAGGACCAGACAGTGTTATTCTAAGGAGACAAATATATCATCATTTATGCAAAGATTCTCCTCAAAGAGATGGTCTGTCGTCGACACCAATATCCAATGAAATATCAAATGAAGAACCCTTAGCAATTCGATCAAGTCCTTGCCAAACGTCCATTCTTCATCATAAATCTACTTTTAATCCCTTTTCTACCATAAGAGATACCATTCATACTGCCGATTAGATTTTTTGGTTAACTTTCATCGAGGTGAGATTAATAATATTTGAACATATTTCGCGACCGTGAGAAGTCTATGAATCGAAATCAATTTTGCCAATTTTAGAAACGTGCGCATCGGACGTATTCGTTCTCTCAAACAATGTGATTGATTTACAATTATTATTTATTATTTATTAAAAATTATAACACAGCGTCAAGCGAGCAAGTATTTTTCAACCAACCACAAATCTCAATTTATTTTATTTTATCCGTGTATAAATTATTTTTGACATTTTCACAATATTTTCTTTTTATCTTTTATTAATAATATTATTAGTAAGAATATTTTATACAAATAGCTGATTGATAATGATTATAAAAAAGCTTTTATTGTCTCTTAATGTATAAAAGATTTTAATCAATAATTGTATCACGTTTTATTTATTACGCAACAGGCGGGAACTTATATTTTGTTGCTTTTTTAAAGTGATTTTTCATTTATTTATTTGACTTGTAAATCATAGATGTCGCTTATTGTACATATATATGCAACCGCATTATTTATTATCACTGTTACTATATTATATTATATTATTATTATTATTATTATTATTATTTTACATTCATCCATTGTCACTATCATCTTTTTTGTTATTATGGTCTCATGTCATTGTAAGAGGTAATATTATATCAACAAGTTTTCCAATAAGCCTCATCATATACGTTTTGTTGTTAGAGCGAACTTAATATATCGTCAGTGTAACACCAAATGAGAGAGGTGCCTTGGAAAGAACTTGTTACGTATGTTATTCAATTAATGGCAGCATAGTCAAAATTTGGTCAAAGTTGGTGAATTCATCAAGATGTTAGAATATTTCAAGATTACCAACGACCGGGCATTATTTTTTGATGCAATTTTATATATGAAGTTGTCATTTACCATCTTGATATATTAGATATTAGTTAGAATCAGTACCAGTTTGGCTTTCAATCGAAGGAGTAGAATTACATCAACTTTTCCAGCATTACCTTAAACTTGTACTTTTCCTTGACTTGCTATTTGATTGAAACTGTGCGTTTCATGGATTTTATTTGTTGAATTTGTTTCATATATGTTGAAGATTGTTAATTGCAAGTAGTAACGTTATATTTAAATAAATCTAGATATCCAGATGAATTTTATTTGTTATTTTTAACATCATCGAAACAGAAATATTATTTAATATAAAAAATTACGAAAATCGATAAATGTATCTCATCTTCATTTTAAGATTTCTTTGTATCCTTTAAATTATTTTATCATTTTTAAAAAATATAAATAATTTTTTAATGGTTCACATTTTATTTAGAGCACTTTTATCGTTATTTACGTTTACAGTACCGACAAGAGATTGTAAATTTATATTCGAGAAAGGCAGGTCATTTCCGTTAGGGACGGATTTATTTAATTGATATGAGTATTTTTATGAACCTGGATAGGTTATATAAGTTGTAATATAGGTGCTTAGCGCATAATGTTACTCGAACCTCACAAAATCTGACTGAAATGAAGTACTGAGGAAGTATATTGACGATTCTTTAACTTTTTATATAAATGAGATGTCATGGAAATTTCAAAAAATAACCAATAGGAGTAAAACTTGATGAATAACTTTTATTTATTAATGCTATTTATTACAACACCGTAGATCTTTTAAGGCTACAGTTGTAAGGGAGGATATACTTCAGAATCTTAATTAAATAAGAAAAATAAACACATCTTAGAAATAAATTTAAAATATAGGAAAAAATCAAATAGTACTATGAAGCTTAGTGTAGGAAATCAATAATTTGAAACAACAAATAAATTTGAGGTAGATTTGAAAATCGTAAATTAAATATGAAAAGAAAAATAAAAATAGAAGTTTAATAAAACTCAGAAATGTACAATTGAAATAATGTAGGAGTACAAAACAAAAATGGAGTACTCGATAAATCAACTCAAATTCAATCAATGTCGTCATATTCATAAATTGTGAAAATTATCATTTCCTGGTAATAATCTGATATAGGGTAAACCCGAACCCAAGATTTTGAAATAACTTTTCCTGATCCGTAGCCCGATATTTTTCAGAGGCACTCATACGGTTTTTTGAGCAATGTATATAGGTTTATAAGTTATAAATTATAATTTATTAGTATTACTTGGTAATTAATTTCTGGAAACTTTTTTTGAAAATAATTTAAATTATAATAATTTACGTGAAAACTGACAGAATAAATATTAAAAAGTTGCTTAATTATAAATAAATTTAATTGTTTGTTGAGTTTTTGTTGTAGAATTTGTAAGACTGTGGCACCAAATGTAAGTGTTTGGTCAAATTTACTTTGGTTCGACGCTTACTGCGAGATCTAATCTCGAAATTATAA
>JBBMKC010225520.1:0-11916 GCA_037834085.1 Bipalium vagum | reverse complement strand
TACACTACCGTCGGAAAGTATTTGTACACCCTTCTTAAAATGCAAAATGATCAATTTTTCTAACATAGTTTAATGTTCTCTTTAAAAACCAATTGTCATTGTAAATTTATTAGGACCCTTACATATAGATAAGGATAAAAAACAAAGATAATAAATTTTACCACATGAATATGAATATAAAATTTAGCTAAAAATATTTCTAAAAACTTTATCATTTTATTCGGATATAATTAAAGAAAGTAAAGTTAAATTAATATTTTTAAATTACTGTTAATATAACTTAGTTAAAAAACCAATTTTTTAATTAGTTCATTTTTGTTCTTTGTCTACGTTGGAATTTAAAAATAAGTAAGATTTTTTAAAATAATTTTAATATATAAAAAATTTAAGGTATGGTTAAAACTAATGAGATTTCGCTGGAAAAAAAGGTTTATGATTATTTCCCAACATACAATGGATATCAGTACTCGTCAAATTGGCAGAAATTTAATTAAAACATGCGTGTTTTTTTAGACAAAACAAAGTTTGTTCTCAATAATTAAATAAATTCTCAGACCAGGATCTGAGGATTAAATAATTTTTTATTTCCTATTTCTTTAACTTTTTCTTTTTTTCTGTTATTATTTCACACTCTAAGTAGGGTGCTGAAATAAATTGTTTTTCTTCATTGGGGACCTATGAGCCTAAGAGCGAGAGGATTTTTCATAATAATAACCCTAAATAATAAAATCCCTTACCAATCAAGGACGATATTAACGCTTTGTGAATTGTCATATTATTTCACTAAAAGTACAATTTTTAAACTAAATCATTTTCTCAGAGATTTTAAATAACTTTTAATTAAGAACATCCTTTGTCGTTAAAATCTAAATAAACAGCTCCACCTATTAAAGACTTTTTTAGGATCTTAACAATATTATATTAATCTATTTTTGACCCATCATCCGAGTTGCTCTTTCTCTTACTGTTCTCACTCTAGCACAATAGTGCAAACTGAGCTCCTGATTCATTTATCCAACCATTTAGTCTGATTTTAATCGGCCTCTGATTTAATCCTCTTACTTGCATGTATCGTTCATACCTTCTTACTAGAGCTTTCATTTCTGCTTGTGGAACTCCAAATTCCTTTATTTGGGGTTTTATTACTTTCACTATTCTTTCCAAAAACCTCTGGATTAACTGTCAATTCTGTCATTTGACTCAAGAAATCCATGATTCTGTCTTTATCTTGTGACGCCCTGGTGAATTCTTTTTCCAAAGCTTTACGAATTTGTCCAGAATCTTCTTGGTCTATGTCCAATAATGCCATAATAACATTTACGTTTGTATCCACCCTTTCTTCCAAAGAAATATTCCTTGATAACACTCTGATTTCATTGTCTTGTGATCTCATAATTGATAACATTTCGTATCCAGTTACTCTGGTCAATTGTCTTCTCAGCTCATCATTTTCTATTCTTTCCTTTTCCATTTCATCTTCATCGTTCATATCTTGTAACTTTTGAATTTCCAAATACCAATCATTTACAACCTTCATCGATGTCTTTTAAGACAAGATCTTGCCATGTGGCCATATTGTTTGGATTTGAAACATTGAAGTTTCCCATCAATATTTACAATGTCTCTCTGAGGTGGTTTTTTTGTCCAACATGTCTCTTTCAAATGCCATCTTTTATTACAAAGACATTGCAAATCCTTATTTTACATATCCTTGAAAAATGTACATTCTCATTGCAATTTCTACAAACTATTAAGTTGTAAACTAAGTTCACGGTCTTATTTTTTCCCTGCCGTTCTTTAAATCCAGAAAATGAAGCGTTTTGATGCTACCAAAGAATTACTCCAGAGACATCAAAATCAACCATTTCTACACAGGCTAGTTACCTGTGGTGAAAAATGGATTCTTCTGGATAATCGACGCTGCTCCAAACAATGGGTTCAACCTAACCAGAAACCAATACGCACTCCTAAACTCAAACTGTACAACGCTAAGGTAATGTTACGTGTTTAGTGGTATACTGACGGAGTAATTCATTGAGAGCTAGTTGAACAAAACCGAAGCATCAATTCAAAAGTCTGTTCAAAAACAACCTGAACAAGTGCATGTCCAACTACGCTAGAATTCTTTGCGAAAACTGTTCAGAAGTTGTATAATCTTACAACAGGACAATGCCAACCCACATGTATCACTTCGAACGCTTGAAATAATTCAAGGAATTTAGCTTGGAACGTCTCATTTACCCAGTATATAACCCAGATGCTTCCACAAGTGACTGTTAATTATTCCGGTTACTATAACATTCTCTATCTAGAAAGCATTCACCAATATCAACGAAATCAAAATGCACCTTTTCACATATTTTGATTCCAAGCCGACAGAATTCTACCGTCAAGGTATTGAAAAATTGCACAAATATGACAAACATTATTGACTCTAATGATGATTACCTCGATTAAAATTTTTTGTTCGTTATTTTTTAATAAATGTTTTTTTAATAAATTTTGAGGGTCGCGAATTTATTTTACAATTTAATACATCTGATACCGTCTTCTGATTTCTGTCTCGGTCCACACTGGAATCTCTCCACAGTGCTCGACATTGCCCTACCAAATGTACCGTTCTGTGACAATTACAACACTTCCTTGGTACCTGTTCCAGATTATCACTCCTGTTTTACATAATTCTTGATCTGCTACCATCTTTTCGATTACTTCCTACTTCACAAGACATCGGTGGGTTTCCTTTAATGTTCATCTCTGGCCTTCTGGCTTTCTGTAATAATTCATCCATATCCTTATAATCAGCTAGTCCCAATGTTGTTCTCATCGAATTCAATAATCCTATGAAAATTCGATCCTCTACATTTTCTTTATTGTTTCTATCCATTGACCATAAGGTCGAAAAGTTCTTTGTGCGAACAATTCAATTTGATAAACGTATTTTTCCACCGGCTCATCTGCCTTCTGCTTTCTCTGCTTTGCCTGTTCACCCTTCTGATATCTCTTTGTGTCAACTTCTTTATCAACCTCTTTGTCAAATCTTTAACCACTTCAGCGAAACTTTTATTATTTACATTTATATCAAATAAGCACTCAAAGCCATTTCAATTAAATAAATCGGTAATCTTCTCACCATCCGAGTCTCATCATATCCTAATGCTTCTGCTACCTGTCTGTATTCAGCCTTAAAATCTGCAAATTCCGTTGGTTCTCTACTAAACATTCTAACCGGCAATTTCACCATTTCATAATGCATGAATTCCAATTTTTTCACTTCTCCACAATATTCTATAAAGATACTCTTTGACTAATTTCACTGGAATCTGGACTTCTTCCTTCCGAATTTTTCTCTTCTAATTGACTATTCTGATTTCAATGAACCTCTGATTGATCTCCTTTGTAAACAACTTGCTACTCTCTTCTGTTGACCTGAATTCGATTTTCTTCCTCTAGCCAGAATAAAACTTGAAATTCTTTTCAAATGAATATTAATACTACACAAATTAAAACTCAATTTGAATCAAAATCCCTTAATAAAACTTTATTGATAATCACAAAAACAAATTACATAAGAAATCAACTCTATCTAAATAACCCAATGTCTAAAAATCAAGAACCCACTGATTAGTGTCAATAGAAATATTATATTATAAATTTCAACTAAAGTAAACATTTACCAAATACTGGGTGTTTATTATGTATGTTAACATACTTTATTTTTAAATTACAAGTTAAAAAATAAAGGTATTAATAATTTGCTTATATGAATTAAAAGTTTAATAATCCACTTAGTTAATTTTAAAATAAAATGGCTTTGGGTTTTTCGATGGAAGAAGGAATTCAAATTGTTGTATGGAATGTTGATAGTTTTGAAGAAGTAATTAGGCATTGGAAAAGAAGTTTATCACTCTACCACCAAGTAGGCAAACAATTAAAAAGTAGTGGAAAAGTTTAAGCAGAGTGGAAGTGTTCATGACCATGTAAAATATGGCCGACCTCGTTCCGTATTAACATCGAAAACAATTCAGAGTGAAAAAATTGGTTGAAGAATCTAGCAATTTGTCAGTTCGGCAGGATGCTAGGGAACTTAACATGACTGTAAGCAATTATTACAAAGCAATTAATAAAGCAAGCTTTCATTCATTTAATCCGTCAACTGTAATTGAGATCAGCGATGAAGACTTTGACCGAAGAATGGAATTTTGTGAGACAATGTTGGGGCAATTCCAAAATGACATTTCCTTGGTCAACAAGATAATATGGTCAGACGAGAGTAAAATTTCCGAGCATAAAATTTCCAGTTAGAAACTCCAGTCTGGATAACGGTGTGATGTGGTTTAAGTTCACAAGGTATCATTGGACCATACTTCTTCGAAGATACGTAACTGGTGAGTCATACCTGGAGATGGTGGAAAAGTTTTTATGACATAGAATAACAAGAGATCGTAAGTACTTACAACACGATGGGGTATCTGCGCACTATTCGTAGAAAGTCCGGAACTGGCTAGACAAAAAGTTCCCAAATCATTGGATTGGAAGACGAGGTCCAATTGAGTGGCCTCCTCGTTCGCCCGATCTAACTCCGCCAGACTTCTTCTTGTGCGGATATCTAAAACAAAATGTGTAAAGAGACAGACCTCATACAATCGCTGAGCTGAAGGATAAAATCAGTCATGTTTGTATTGAAGTAGATACTGAAATGTGCCAGTGAGCATGTCTAAATGTAATTTCTCGATTAAGTCATTGCCGTGCTATTAACTAGCGTCAAACTAAATAATTACATATTGTATTTGTTTTTAAATATATGTTATTCAAAAAAAGTATTACCTAATTTATATCTGTATTGTTTGTTAAAATATTTAAAATTAAAATATGTTAAAATACATAATAAACATCTTGTATAATAAAAAGTAAATTTCCTTGATACCAAACGAATAAATGTAATAATAAGTTATGAAAATAAATGAATAAATAATTAAAAACGATTCATGAGAACTGATTCCAAAAAACAAAGAAAAATAAAAAATAGAAACGATAATCACACCAGGAGCGACAAAGGGTCCCCAGGGCGTCCGCTAAATATATTTCAGGTCATCTAGGGATTCCAAAACTCACTGAGTCTCATTGTAAAATCCGTTTGTTTTTTCATCATAGTTAAATGAGCAGATTTGAAATTACAGAAGCAAAAATCGTCCAAAATCATCTCTATCCAAAAATTGTCTTTACCTATGTAAAAGAAACTCTTCTCGTGGTCGTTTTAATTCTCGGCCGGCTTTCTGGGAATTGCCGTCTGTTTATATAGTCGTAGAGATTGGTCTATGATCACCAATCCCTACGCTTAGAGACGGCTATTTTCCCTAATAGCCATTAATCAAACTCTATCTTCACTTCGATATAAAGTTTGGTCGAAAAATAATCCATCAAAATTCACGATTCCCACGACGGGACGCATCTCCCGTAAAGAAAAATAATCCCATTAGCCCAAAATATCAAATTCTCACCATCGAAAAATTTTATTTTTTTAAATAAGAATTTTATTTAATATTAATATAGTTATTAATCTTATTGTTATTATTATTTTCAAAAATCATTAATATTCTCATTATTTCAAGGTTTGGTATTTGTAAAATCCAATACATATGAGAACAAAACATAAAAAAATTATAAAACACAATATCTTCCATGGGTTTATTGGACGAAACTAACAAATTTTGACTCATCTTTATACAGTGGTTTTTTCTAATAGCCAAGATATTTTATAAAATTAATTAGTTGCTAAAATAAATTTTATTGATTTATTTATTCATAAATAAAATAAATAAATAAAAAAAATTTAAAAAAAAAATACTAAAAATCATTCAATGCATATTTCATAATAAATTTGATTAAGATATCTTATATATTCACGTTTTAATTTATCATTGTTTAACTACATTATACAAACGTAATTTCTCAAAATATTAATTTTAATTTTTCGATGTCTAACATCATTCGTAAAGTTATCAACACTCCTAATGCACCTGTTGCAATAGGGCCATATAGGTAATTTTCATTTCTATTAAATTGATATATTTTAAATAGTCAAGGAATACTGGTGGACAAAACACTATATATCTGTGGTCAATTAGGTGTGGATCCGATATCTATGTCATTTGTGGGTGATGATATTGAAAGCCAAACAAAACAGGTTTCAATTTATCATAAGTTAAATAAAACTTTATGTGATAACTTTAAGGCATTAATAAATATGGAGGCTATTTTGACCGCAGCAAACACTACATTTTCTAACGTTGTCAAAGTATCTGTTTTGCTTGCTGATATAAATGATTTTGCGAAAATGAACGCAGTCTATTGCTCATGTAAGTCGTAGTTAAAGCATTTTTAGTTTTGTGTAGTGTAAAAGTGCACTTATATACAAATTTATCACTTTTGTGAATTATAAAATGTATTATCTCAAGTTTCACTAAATACCAATATTATCTAAGCCTTTTATGAATTATCATGTTACCATGATAAGAAGTTGATTATTCTAATATTACAACTTTTATAATTATTATCATTGCGAAATAAAATTTATATATATTCTTGATTGGTGTGTTTCATTTCTTTCGAGACTAATATTTCATTTTCTGTTTTAAATCTTATCACTCCTGATAATTTTAAAATGTTATCTTAAATCTTCATTTAATCTAAGTATTATTTTAATTCTACTTCACTACGTTACAATGCATAAATAAAAAGAAAGAGATATCTGGAGTCGATTATTTTTAATCTTAAACCTTTGATATTTATAAATATGGTGAAATAAAAGACTAATTATTTAACTAAGATTCTTATTTGTTTATCAGATTTCAAACCACCGTATCCAGCTAGAGCAGCCTATCAAGTTGCATGTTTACCAAAGGTATATAATTCATTTCTGTATTGTATTGTAATATATCAATAAAAATATATTGTAATGTTTCAGGACGCCAGAGTGGAAATAGAAGCCGTTGCAGTTGTCGGAAATATTAAAGACGAATAATTAAATTGTTTGTTAGTTTTATTAGAATAAAAATTACATAGCTTCTTCTATTCGAATGTCAATTTCTGTCCAATCCAGCAACGTTTTTAAACTAAATAAAATCAATTTTGAAAACCAAATAAATGAACTAATCTACCAATTTATTGATAATCCTTAAGCTGTCACTTGACCCAAGGGTTGCCCTGCGAACCTAGAAAGGTTTATTTTAATATTTTAAATAACAAATTTTTATAAAATAATGCTATAATACCTTTTCTTATTACCTCTACATGTAGATTTCTTCAACAGGTAGATTAAATCTTTATGTTTATTTCACAAAAACATTAGAGATTTTGGCATTGAGACGAAATCGTTGATTTATAAAATAAAACAAATAACTGTTTATCATGATGATGGTCATAGCATAAACAAAGGTTTCATATTTTAAAAATTCGGGTTACAAAATAATATGTAAACAAAACAAGACTGGATTTTGTTGATTATTTAACTGATTATATGCAGTTGTTAGATTATTTCAGCCATCATCTCACATTTATAGACCGAAATAATCAGAAAAATGGTAACTTATCAATGAGGTTTAATCAAAAGTAAATTCTTAATTTATAAAAATTAATTACATTTATCTAGCCAAGAAGTTAAAAGAACAATAGAAACAGGATAGGGTTACAAAAAGAAATAAATGAAAGAATATTGTGTTTATAAAATAAATTATGGAATTTTTACTGACTATTTCAGAAAACTCTTACTTTAGTCAAGTATAGGATATATATTATTTGTAATTCGATTACATGTACCAATTTAAATTATTCTTAAGGCAAGATATTATTCACTGACATTATTCGGCAATCGTTCAGCGATATTAGAAAAATAACTTGATTTTTATTAATGATCTTATTCTTATATAAAAACTAAAACTGTTTAAATATTGTCAATGGTTTCTACTAAAATAATTTTTCAAATGAACTTGTTCCAAATTTTTCGAAACAATGAGTTTTATAATTAAATGTATCTAAAACTTATTCTTAACAGAATTCCTTAAAAATGTTCTTATAACAATCAAAATATAAAAATGATACGAAAAAATTCTTTAACAAAACTACAATTTGGAAAATTAAATCACATGATGAAAAAATCCACAGAATCCTTGTGTTCCATCAGGACAACCTCCGATCTTTAATATCAACAACAATTTGGCTTTGTGTTAAAGCAAGAACACTTAATTTCGAAAGTGCACATAGACAAAATAAGAGACAGAAAAACCATTTATCTGCAATATTGAAACAAAATAAACGAGGAAAATAAACATTGGAGAAAGGCAGCACATAGAGCAAAACAGAACGGAAATTAGGGTTGTGTAAAATTATACAGGAAAATGAAGACGTCTTTATGGTTGAAAAATAGGACATCGGATACACTCATTTAGCTTGACAAAACAGGTGCATCGGGCAATCCTATTAATATTAAACTACTAAGACACTCGATGAATTTAGAAGATCGGATCAATGAACCAATAGATAACTTTAAGAATGACGTAATCGAGATATGTCAATCACAGTGGAACAGACCTTTAATATATGCGTGAAAAAAGAATAAGAAGAAAATCAGATTATGCTTAGATTTTAGGTAGTTCAATGCAATAACGGAGACACCAGCTTTCCAAATTCCTAATGTTGTTGAAAGGCTAGATGAATTAAGTGGGTCAACATATTCTATTTCAATTGATCTATGAAATGCTTATTACCAAGTGGAATTAGATGAGGAGTGAAAAGAAAAAACTGTCAACAAAATTTTAATCGCATGCCGTTTGGAATAGCGGCTTTTCCAATGACGTTTCAAAGAATTATGAATAAAGTAGTGGGTGGTTTGAAAACCACAATGGTGTATCTGCATGATATTTTGATATTCTCAGGCAATATCGAACAACACTATACTAGGCTGGTTATTATTATTATATATTATTATTATATATTATATTATTATTATATATTATATTATTATTATATATTATTATTGCTGGGTTGCAAATGAACCTGAAAATCCCAGTTTTTAAAAGAAGTAAAATTCTTGGGACACATTGTAAGTCAAAAAGGATTTAAGACAGACAAAAGATAAAAGCCATTAAATCTTTCAATAAACCAAAATGCTTAAAAAGCAAATATGCAATTAATATAGGAAATTCATCAAGGATTAAGAAAAAAGCTAGGGCGATGGAACGCATGTGTCAAAATATCAATAAAAAATCTTGTATGGAATGAGATTGTATAAGAGTTTAAAAATGGTCCTGATGTTAAGCTCAATACTGTGTTTTCACATCTTAGAAAAGATTCTTTTTCTGATATGGAAAAAAGTTTTGACGTTATTGGCTCAATTTTGTTGGATAATAGTGACAGAGAACAACTAAGAGCTTATAGATCTCATATATTGAATAGCCACGAAAAGAGTTATTGTGTAATAAAAATATAATTGCTTGTTATGTACTATTTTTGCAAGCATCTTAATCATTTTACGTACGACAGGAATTTTTTTTACGAACAGACCACAAGGTAATTTTATTTATGGTAAACGCAAAGAAGCTAATCACGTTCCAGTTCCAAACAAGAATCAATTATTTGACTAGCTTAAATATTAGATTGAAGTACCGTAAAGATACAGACCACACAAATGCGGATCTGCTATAAAAAATTAATTTTTATCCACTACAATAATTTTAGTTCTTTTTCTAGTAAAAATTCAAATTATTTTTATTAAACTGGCATTGAATCTGTTGGGTTTGCCAAAGACATAATCGTAAAGATAGTGAATAAATCTCGACGTCGAGATTTTGATATATTAATATATAGTAATAATATTTATATATTAATATTTAGTTAATAAAATATTAGTTAAAGGAATATGTAATTTTTTTTATTAATATTTGATTAACTCTATCTGGACATGAGATAAAGTTAGAATTAATGGGCTATTATGGTAAGTAGATTAAATCTTATAAATAAATCTTAAATCTAATAAAATAGTTCAACAATGACAAAGGAAAATCTTTAACATACCATTTTACTAATGCTTCCTAAATAGTTTATTTCATTGAATCTGTTATTCATGAAATTCCAAGTTTCCTCATAGTTCAACGATCTGTCTTGCATCATAAAAAGTTCTGTGCTGGAATAAATAATCCCCAGTGAAATACGTTTACTGTACCAAGAAATCTAGTAAATTGATAAATTATGAGATGAGAAATCTTAAAATTTTACATCGTTCGATTTATCTCCAGCTTTTATCCACAATTCATCGAGAAGATTTCTCATAAGCCAAGAGCCTTTATTAATATGGTTCGGAAGAGATAATTGAACTATAGCTTCTGGCCATCGAGAAATTACAGGTTCAATTAATTTGAGTCGATACTTCATTCCGTCAAGTAAAATCTCATTAGTCTTAGTAAGTTTCGATCTTAATACTTCATCCAAGTACTCAGACATTAATCTAGTCCTGGATTCATGAAAATAGTAAATTAACTCAAAAGAACCATCTTCAAATATTCCATGCATTTGAGGAGGATAACCAAGTGACTGAGCTGCAAGAACAATTGTGTTACTATTCCACCCAGTTTCTGGAACCAATTCGATAGATTTACTTAAAATACTCTCTCTTATTTCGTTTATTGATTTTTTATTTTCATTGGATCTATAAGTATTAATCTATAAAATCTGAGATATAATGCATACCGGGTAGAAAAATTATATTTTGGGTGGA
This sequence comes from Bipalium vagum, assembly GCA_037834085.1. Lineage (NCBI taxonomy): Eukaryota > Metazoa > Platyhelminthes > Tricladida > Geoplanidae > Bipalium > Bipalium vagum. The sequence goes on along the minus strand of JBBMKC010225520.1, from coordinate 1,145 downwards.
AGAATTTTGAGATACCTTAAATAAATTTTTTAAAATAAAACACATTATTTCTGATTATAAAATAACCTAAAAAATAAAATCTTACAATAAAAATTTCTAAGTAAAAGCATTTAAATTTAAATTATTTTTCGTTTTTATATTGTATATATATTTTTAAAACAAAAACTATTACAGTTTAATAATTAAAAACTTATGAATAAAATAATAAAAATATGATTTTAAAATAGAAAAAATTCAATTGTGGTAAATTTAAAAAACAATTTTAATGTAAATTTAAAAAATGATATTGGAAAATTATTCATGAATATATTAAGAAGATGTTCAAACATAAGTAAAGATAATTAAAAACCCTTTATAATTAAACTCAAGCTATGATTAATACCATCCAATCAACCCTACTTATGAGGACGTTATCAATTGTTTCAAATTAAGTGATTATCCCATTTACAACTGTGGAGACAAAACCATGATGATCAATCGATTGTGAATGATATAAAAAGTGACTTCAAACTGGCTGATGAGTCAAGGTGATAGGATTCCTCTTTAAAGCAGATGGTTGTTTTTTAAAATGTGTAAAGGACAAAGCCTTCTTCAACAAATGCTCGCATGAGTCAAAACGTTGTCAGAATCACCATTGACTTATACTAGTCTCTACAATAGGATTTTAATGGATTGTTCCATCATACCATTTTACTATTTTTTGTCAATTTACCATAATTGGTCATGAACATCGCGATTGAGAAGGCACAACTCTCGATTCGGGATCTTTAAAATTCCCTACGAAGGTGATGATCGCTTTGATACCACGAATTCTTGGCTCTATCACATCATTTAGAACGGGGTTAGTGTAAAAAATAACCGTACTTAAAAAATCCTGGTATCTAAATTTATTTGTTATCCCGTTGTTAATTCTTTTTATGATTCAATAAGTTCCCCCTTGTACCATTTCTAATTATCATTAATCTCGGTTTTCTAATAGTCATAACCAAAGTCAGTTCAACATATCAGTCTTATATTTCGGTCTATTTGATCACAATTCTACATCCTTACGTTAATTATGATAGTTTCGCTCATAGATAATTCCCAAGTGAATTTGGGAAAAGGATTACGAGGGTTGGGAATAACAATAATAACAATAATAATAA
>JBBMKC010225509.1:0-11916 GCA_037834085.1 Bipalium vagum | reverse complement strand
TACTTACAAAAAAGCTATTTTTACTGATAATAAAATTATATTTTACTGACAAATAAGTAATTTTTACTAACAAAAAACTATTTAATACTGACAAATAAATTTCAATATATACTGACAGGAGTGTAAAAATATACTGACAATAATATTATTGCTCTATTTATTTTTTTTTTAGAAAAGGAATCAAGTATTTTTTCCCTTTAAACTAAGAGACACTATTGACAATAAGCCAAGCTTTTTTCTGACCACGTTTATGATATTCTTTACCAAGCCAATTATAAAGGTATCGCCCAATCAGACCCTACTCAAAAATTCGGTTATTTAACCTCCCATGTTTCGAATATCATCTGAAATTGGACACATTTTCGTAAGGATATCAAGCTTTACCACAGTTGAAGCAGAAAAACGAAAAGGACTACAGAGTTGGAGAATTTATTTCATTGTTATAAATTTATAAGGGATGGGACACAATATTTTTCATTGTCTTGCAATGTTGAAGACTGAAAATGAAAAGTAAGCCAAGACAAGTTCTTGGTTGGATATAGATCTTTAAACATGGTGTTTTATCCCCTGTATGGAACCACGGGTCAAATAATGATATTTTTCGAGGAATGCCCATAATAATAACGTCTTATAATATTCACAAAGATCCCAATGATGAAAAAAGTGTCTTGAAAACATTGTTTAACTCTTCATAAGTCACCTGGACTATCAATTGTGACTAAATAAATAAAACCACTAAGTTTCACTGGCTCTTTGAGACTGGTAAGGGGCTTACATCATAAGTGTAAATGTATCTAAATAGTCTTGCTACTGCCACTGTTTAACTCTTGCCAGATTAGGGAACCCTTGAATGTCAGACTCTAATAGAGAAATGATCTCGAGTGGGGAAATAATGTTCCTTCGTTTTTCATAATGCTCCCCGATTCTGAACTTTTCAGAAATTAAAGGACATGACTGAAAAAAACTTGTTTCACAAAAATGATATATAAAATAATAAATAATAAGATCAACGAGAATAGATATATTTATTATCTAAAACGACTCAGAAGGTAAATGAAATGATCAATGAAAAGCTAACGTCTTTAAAAAAATACAAGCTGACTTAATCTGTTGAAACGGTCGGCATCCTGAGATGGTGAAGTGTCAGAGCTCGGTCGATTTCACACCCTTAGGCAGCTGAAACAGGAAATGGGAAACGTTAAATGGGAACGTTAAATGAAACAGCTTAACACGTGACTTAAAATGTTGTATCACATAAAATAATATAAATAAAACACGGGAAACATTTCTTAACCAAAGCCAGATCGGGTTTTCAATCGAAGGGCGCACTATTTCATGGTCAATTTTCTTTCAGGTCTTCACCAAACCGCGTTTTAACCACTCAGCGGATTGATGAGGCCTGACCATCGACAATGTTTAAAGACAATTAGGGTTTTATTACTATTGTTGAAAATGGGACCCATCACTACATTCCTGAAAGTAAGACTCCATCCAAATAATGAATAAAGTCTGATGACCCATTTCCTTAAGGGCCTTAAGAAATAAAAGTTTTAACTATTATTATTTGGAAACGTGATTCCATTCGATTACTTTGAGAACCAAAAACTCCGAAAATTGGGCGCCTTCTTCGGTCTGATTGATGAAAGCTTCGAAAAAAGAAACCCAATGATGTCGAAGAAAGTTAGTTTTGACCATAACAAGGTATCCTCTGTTGTACGGGCAGAAATTGATTAATTGACGCTTGAAAAGTATCACATCCACCATTTTCTGCACATTCAGCTTCCATAGAAATAAAGAAAAGATTTTTATGTTTTTAATGATTACAAAAAACATCGATCAATATAAAAACTTTAATGAAAATAAAAAACTAAAATGTTTATTTTTCTTTAAAGACGCTACAAACGAGGGAAGGGTAAATAAATTTTATCAAAATAATTAATATTTTTATAAGTAAAATATATAACATTAATTTTTCCTAAATATAAATTAAATATAAATTAAATGAAATTTTGGATAATTAATTAATCAAATAAATGTTTATTTTATGGATTTTAGAGTGCTTTTCTTATTTAATTATTTTTCATGATATTTTTGTTTTTTTCCAGGGTAAACTTAGTAAACTTGATAAAAATTAGTTATAATTAAAACAAAATAAGAAATATTGGTACTGATAACATATTTTATTTCAATTTTCAGATTTTCTAAATTGATCGATTTTTACAATATTATTAAAAAATTCTTATTATGAAAAAATTCCATTCCTCCGAGGCTGTCCAAAGTACTTTTATGCAATTCATCGAATCTCTGAAACCTGATTTTTTTTATTAAAGACATCTCCGAGCTGACAACAAGGATTCAGAAATATAAACTTGCTGAAGGTCCTTTCTTTGATTAAATAAATTGTTCCTTGTCAAAGATTTTTTTAATAAATGTTTGATATTAAATCTATGCATTTCATACTTTATGACCTAATATAATAAACATTTTAATCAATTATGAACATGAAATAAATCAGATAGACCTTTTTTTAAAAATATTTTAGACTAATTTTGAGAACGGGTGATGATTTTAAAATAGAATAACGGAAAACGTTGATTGGTATCACAAGGTGGGGATATTGGGATATTTAAAATATTTAAGGGAAAATTATCAAGCATCATGAATGCCTAGAAGTGTTGTAACCGTGTATAATTTTTGAGGACTGATGATTCAAAATCGCTAAAAATGAAGTAGGACGAAAATCAGGATTACATTCATGCAATGTGAGAAATTTTATCTTTTCCGCTGGGCTTAGTGATAATTAGTGACATTTCAAAACTTGACGTGTACGATAAGCAATTTTGTGAATTATTGACAGATGCTGCAGATGTTGGATTTAATGAAGAGGAAATCGAAAGTATTGTGTAACATGATGATATATTGATTTTTGATGAATAAATTTTCTTTATCTTTGTTATTAGTATCAATAAACCAAATACTATTATTAAGAGATTTTTTTCATGATCCCTTTAAAATAGCACCATTTCAACTACTCGGTACTTTAGGGTAATATAAAAAACGAGTTTTTCTTAAATATTATTTTAATTTACAAATCATATTTAATTTAATTAAATTTTAAAAATATAAGTGAGCTTTTATTAATAATTTCAAGATAGACATTTTCAGTGATAGAAAATAAAATATAATTAAAATAGATCAAATATAAAATGGTTTAATAAGAGGATAAATACGCATAGTCTGGTCATTAGCATCGAATTGAATGAAATAAAAAATGGTTATGTAGATTGGAAAACTGAAAAGATGATAGAAATAAATGTGGATAAGTTTATGAACAACAAATAATAATTGTAAAGAAAGATAAAGAAAAGTGAATATATACAACATTAGTAAATTTCCTATTCAGATTGATTTAAAATTCTTGAAAGCAAACATTGCATGTCATAAGCGAAGAAGATAATATTTGCAACTGCAAAAAAGAAGATTTTTAAAACCATCATAACAATGACTCCAAAAAAATGGCAAAGATAAAAAAATGAATTTGTGTAAGAATGCGCAACTTTAATAATGATAATGAAAAGAAAAATCAAAATAATAATAATCATAATCAAAATATTGAAACTAAAAGTTAATTCACAAAACGCAGAAAACAGAAATCAATGGATGATCAATGTTTTCATTAATTGATATATTGAAAAATACAATATTTAGAGAATTTTAAAATTCTTTTACAAAAATCTTTTGAAGAATTTTTAAGATATTTTTTTTCAACAATAGATATTTGAATTTGTGTAATATTCAAACATTTTTTTACTTTTATCCAATAAGAATGAAGAGAATTCAAAAAAACAATAAATATAATGGGAAACTTGAAAAATAATTTAAGATATTCTTTAAACGTTTTTTTAATGAAAAAGCATGAAACTCTTTATTAAAATACGACTTCGATTTTAACTTAAAATTTGTAAAGGGATTTAAATAAGTAATTAATTAAAATTCTTTTTATTATTCTTATTTTTTTCTGCTCAAATAAAATATATTAATTATTTATGGTTTTAAATTGGAAATAATTTTTTCTCTGCTCAAAAGTTTAAATTTCCACAGTTTTTCACTTTATTTTTTCCTCTTTTAATCCTTCCATTCAATTGAAAATTATTTAATTAAAATATTTATTTTTCTCTAAATGTTCACAAACAAAATAAATACTTTCACCCACACTGAAAAAGATAAATGAAGCAATTTCCCATCATAAGGGGATTATATTTTTCAATCTTTACTTTCCTTTAATTAAAATTTCATTATTATTATTATTATTAAATAAAAATTTATGCAATCTAAATGAAAATTTCTAAAGATATTTTTTGTCACAATAAAGTAATTAATGACAAAGGCATCTCAAAAACTCGTGCTCTTGAAAAGAAGAAATTTGTTAAAATTATAAAATATAAATGAATATATTTATTTGCTTATTTATTCACAAAAATTGCTTTTCATTTAATTAAATATTCCCTTTCATTTTTTGACTTACACTGAAGGACATCTTTGTAAGACGGAATTAGTGCAAGTTGCAAAAAACAAGTCTATTATTTCAATATTATATTATTTATTACATATATTTATGTTCATATACTCTAATGCCCCACCCCATCTCTTATATAAGGATACGTACGCTACTTTTTCGAAATTTAATAATAAAAATAAAGTCTCATTGCCCTTAAGTGATTATTCTTGATATTCAAGTAATTATAAAAACATTACAAAAGTAAAATTTTACAACGACAATTTTCTTAATCAGAAATCAATAAATAATGTGTACTCTATTTCTAACAATCCGATTCGGAGTATGAAGAATTATGAAGATTTAAGTTTAATTAAGTATAAATATTAAATTAAAATTGTTTGAATGAATGATTGTTGCAGTTGGCAGATTTTTTAAATAATACAAAGTTTGGAATGGAGTTAACGTCTTTAGAACCGATCAACATGGTGACCGGACCAACGGGTACATTATTGGAGAGACTATTTTCAAAGATGCTTAATAGTTCCGATCAACTTGAAATGTTAATCAATCAATGCCGTCGATGTTTCAATGTTTTGAGTTAATTCAAGAAAGTTCTTGAAGCCCTTATGTGTACAATGATTGACTAGAATACCTAGAGCTCAGGGTCTAATATATTTTAACTTTCTTAAAGATATTTCTTCATTACACCGAAAAAGTGGGACAAATCTTTCTTGAACTCGTTGTTTTTTATCATTCAAATATATCCATTTATAAAATTTGTTTTTTACAAATCACTTTAAAGATTTAAACCACCGTGAATGAGCGTTTGCAAGAGTCCAGTAAAACCATGGTGAATAGTACAATAAAAATCATTTTTACAGAGTTATAGAGGTTCATTGAAATAAAGAAATCAGCAAAATTGAGTTAATACGTGGAGTGAGCAACTTGAGCCATTTGGGTAGGCTATATGAGAGTCTCTGACAATGTTCTGTATAAATGATTTTCCATTCTTTCTCGACTGCTTTTCACAGTTGGTCAGGAGTAATGGGATTAATATCTGGCGATTGTCCAGGCCAAAACATAACGGGTACACCCTTTTTCTTCAACCATGCTATTGTTGTTTTGCTGTGTGCGCCAGTGCATTGTCCTGTTGGAAAATAACATATTTTCTTTCATTTTCCGTGCATAACTTCTCGATCCTTGGAAGCAATCCAATATCTAATATCCTTTGGTACTCTTTGGCATTAATTGACTTAGTGCATCGTATAAGCTCACCAACTCCAAGTGCTGAGAATATTCCCCAAACAATAATTCCCCCAGCGCCATGTTTTTGAGGTGGAAATACATTCCATTACATATTTTTCAGTTGATCTTGAAGACCGCGTTCAGGGGCATCACTATGAAGTTCAAATCGAGATTCATCACTCCAGAACTCATATTGGAACCACTGAGAATCATACATACCGTAAAGATTATAAAAATTTAATATGTCTTTAATATTCATTTTTGAATAAAATGATTTCCTTGCACAACGCATAGATGCAAACCCCAATTCTTTGATTCGTCTTGTAATTGTTTTTCGAGAAACTGTTTTATTATTTCCATTTTTGAATTCTTCAGCTAATTTTGTAATAGTTTTCTTACGATCTTTAATGACCTCAAATTTCAGTCTATTGGTTTCTCGACTTGACTCTTTTTGGGTCTGCTGTTGTCTTGAACTAGTAGCCAATTCTTTGTATTGTGGATAATGGAATTTGAATACCATGTTTTTTCAAAATATTCTGCATTTCAGGATATGACAGTTTTGTGTAACAAAGGCCACATATCTGATTTTTTATTTCGACATGTAAATGTGTCTTGGTCATTTTATTTATAACTTGAATTATTAAAACAAACAGAACAAAAACACCAAATTACATACATATTAGTGCAATAGCTTAAATATTGAAAATGTAATAAATGTTGACCAATTTAAACATTTTTATAAAAATGTTTTATTTTGTGTAAGCCTCATTTTTTTGTCCAGCTGTGTATGTGTCTTGTAAATCTTGGCATTAAATTATAATGAGGTTTGGGGATCATCTCCATTTTATTCACACTACTTATTGAATATACCACACATTTGTACTGTAAAGCTATAAATAAGGATCTTTCAAAGACTCAGAAACGGCCAAATTAAGAATATTTTGAAAAAAATTTTTTCAGGAGAAATGTAGAGATAATGTGTCAGTAATAATTAATTTTATTTGATATTAACATTATAAGTGACATGAAGCAGAAGGATTTTCATCAATTTCCAATGATTGAAATTCATTATAAATGACGATAAGTTTCCCCCTTCGCCAGGAGAACATCGGAGACCAGCCACGGAGGGAAAGTTCATCACAATCACCATCATTCCATGCAGGTTCATTTCACAAATGATTGACTGACACTCTGGTAAACAGTTTCCAGGCCATTTCAGGAATTCATCATTAAAATATGTTTTTAACATTTGTTTCCAGAACAAATCTGCATAAAATATCATCTTACATGTCCCGTACAAACGAGGCTGTACAAATTATCATTCTAATTCTCTGAGAGGATGTTTTTTTAGTACACTGCCATTGAGAATTAAAATACTTTTTTAATAATCTTGTTTTATTTATTTCATTTTGAAAAAAAATATTTTTTAATTAAAAGTTTTTATGTATGCGTTCGTAATTAATTTTTTTTATTTGCATTTTGCAATTTTTTTAATTAATTAAATAAAGTATTTTAATTTTTTTCACTTTATATTGATACTAATATATATAATATTTATTTATTTATTAATTAAATAATTTTTTAATCATATTAATTATTTATATAAATATTTATTATTAATATTATTTATTAATTATATTATTAATTAAATATTATATATATAAATTTATAATATAAATATATACATACATGTCAATATAATTAATTAAAATTAATATTAATTATTAATTTAACATTTTGTTATAATAATAATAGTAAAAAGAAAAAAAAATAATATTGATATTATTTTATATTTTTTAATTATCATAGATATTTCAATAATTCTATTTTGCACATATTGATTATTATAATAATTATTTTTATTAAAATATAAAAAATTTCATCTTCTGTGAATATATATAATTCTAAAAAAATAAATATTTTTTACAAAAATATTATTTTATAAAATAAATATTATATTTTTTTATATATAAATATAAATATATTTATAAATTTCAGAATTCTTCTGTGATAAAATTTATAAAAAATTTCCATAAGGGATATTTCATGATTAACGCGTAACAAAATCGTATTATAAAATTGGCCCATTGCCTTTTCAATGAGAATAATGAAAACCATATTTCATGCATGAAAATTGTTTTTATTTAATAAAATTATTTTTATATATATATTTAAAATAGATTTTAAGAAACACAAACGAAACGATTATTTTTCCAAAATAAAAATAATGGGTCTGTGATAAATTTAATCATTAATGATGAGACTTAATTAAAATTGATTAATTTTGAAATTGTTACGTTTTTTAATTAATGTAACTTTAAGCTCACAATTTTACTGAGCCCTTAATTGTATATTTAGTAACGTGCTCGTGAAGTTTATATTAAAATAAGCACAATAACCATTGGTCTATGAATGAATCAAAATAATCATAATGAACCTTTATTTCACAATAACTACAATCACTTTAATTCACAGAATAATCGAGTTAATCTTGATAGATAATGTTTTCGAGTCAAAAAATAAAAAGGATGTAAAGTAATGATTATTTATATGGGATAAAAACTAAGAATAAATGATTACAATGGGTTCCCGGACCTGTAGATAAGCCTTAAACTGTAGTTTATAGAGTTCCAGCTTCCCAGGACCCCTTATTTAATTCTTTTGCATCATTATCATTAGAGGATCTGTACTCACGTAAGAAGAAAATAGATTGATGCGACTGACGTTAGAGAAGACAATCGTTTGAAGTTTATCAATAACATTTAAAAAATTTTTGTAAAATCTTTCAACTCTTGCTAGAAAAAGAACACTCCGCGACAATCCCTAAAGATTCAATCTTATATAGATTGGTCAATGGTCGCCAATCTCTACTCTCAAAACTATTCCCAAGAATACATTGAAAATACTGAAATTAATTCTTCTGCTCTAATTGCGGTCTGATGTAAGCTCGATAGTGAGGCAAAATTATTTTCAACAATAATATTATTATTTTTATTATTTTATCGTTCAGACCCTAATGTGGTTTTTAGGGTTATGACTTTGGCGGACCAAAAAAATAATTATATTAATTATATAATAGTCTGTTCCAAATACAAATAACAAATTAATTTATTGAATTGAATTTGTTTCCTTTAGAAGAATCGTCTTCTATCAGAATACACTCTTACTTCACAAAAAGCACTCTTGACACCTGCTCCAAATTCCAAAAGCTCCTGTGAATATTATCGGATTTTTTCATGTACAACGAAAATCATATTCAAGGAAATAATTTTATGATGTCAACACAATGGATTGAAACGTGAATATTTTAACTGAAAAAATTTCATTTTATAAACATGGTTTTGTGTATTAATTTGTTTAAATGAGTCAAATACATAATCAAAGATTGAATTTTCTTCAACATTTAGAAAAGCATATCAAATTTATTTAAGGATGGCACACAGTCTGAGACAGCCCGGTGAAAGATTATCCATTAATAATGTTAAATTGGTAAATTCACAATGTCGTCACCATAGAATTTCTAATAAAAAAATTAATTGTAATTTTCAGTGTTCTCATCAAACAATTGGAACTACATTATTCTGTATAGACAGAAACAAATTCCACATTTCATTTGGACTATATGCTGAATGCATCATAACTTACTTTTTTTTAAAATTTTTGATAAGCTATTAAATATATGTGTAGTTGGGATTGTTGTGATGGAACACAGCACTCTTTCTTTTGAGAAATTCAGGTCGGTTTATTCATTGTTTGATTTAATCTTTCAATTTACTGATAAAAGAATATAGAATCAATTGTCTGATCAGTTTCTAGCAGCTTTTATTTCCTCATTATTCCTTTCAAATCCCAGTAATCAGACAACATAAATATCATAACTGGCTTATGTGACTGTCTTGCTTCATTATTTTCATGATTTCGCCGTCTTTGTCTGCCAAAAAGAGGAATATATTTCAACTGAAAGTTGCATTGACAAAATCGTGCGAACCACTTCAATATGTTACTTTCTGATATGGTATCAGACTAGTAACAGACACATATTTTGGCAGTATTTTCCCCTTTCATGAAAAAAAATTTCATAAAGTCTGGCTTTCTTAACTTTTGCAAAATCTTTAATTCAGATAAACAAATGATATTAAAATAACTTTCGATAATAAGGAATTGATTTTATTAATAGATTTATTAAAATTGAATTTAAAATTTATATATTGCCTGTTATTCAACTTAAAACATTCTTTGAAGAAATCTTCGGGAACTTATTGAATCACATATTATTTTATTTATTATATTAGTATAATTGAAAAATAAAGTAATAAGATCACAAATATAAAAATCCATTACAAAATGTGATGTATTACCAGAGATGGTTCTGAAAATAGCTTGATAATCGTCTTGTAGTCGCTCTTAGACAGTTTGTTGAGTGAATTATTATCTTCACATGATTCTAGCAATGATTGACTCTCAGATATATCATGGTGGTTGATCAAACTATTGCAGTCTGGATCTAGGGGGTTCAAAGATTTTCCAGCTCTACAGTTAATTGATGGAGTCGCAAGAAGCGAGTTGGTATTACTGCCAAAATTAGTAGGACCTGCCTTAACTAATTGACTGAACATACCGGTGGTGATGGCTGCCATTGATTTCAAAGCATTATTTGTCTGTACTTTGGTACTATTCATGTCTAAAAATGCACAGAAACTAATAATTATTGTATTAAAAAAACGTAATACTAATGCCTCAATAAATAAACACTTATAAATAGTAACCTCTAATTGAACACATTAAAATAATTTTAATCCATGAAAAATATAAAGTATAAAAATTAAAAATAAATTACTTGATAAAAATGGTAACAATCAGTAACTTTTACTTATTTTTATAATATAAAATATTTTAAAAAATATTTTATGAAATTTTTATAAGGATTTTGTAGAAAAGAAATTAAGACTTTGGTGTATCTCGTATTTATGAGAATAACTTAAATAAAACAAAATAAAATATTTTGAAAAAATTTTCGATTATTTTGAATTTGAAAATTGTGCTATGAGTTATGATTTTTGATAATCTTGATAAATAACGATTAATTTTGATTTTTACAATTTTTTGTAATTATTATGATAAATAAGAATGAAATGAAAAGGATATCTAAGATAAAGCGTATTTCAGTACAGTCAATTAATAATAATTACAATTCAGGTACCTAATACTCATTTAAACAATTCGCCTAGAACTCTGTCTGGTTTTCATATTTTTTTTGTTTTGCTCTTTTTTCATTTTTCTTTCTTTAATTTTTTATAATAATTTTCAATAATAATTCTATTCCAGACATTTTTTCCACTTTCATAATTTTTATCATCTCAGTTTTTAAATTATTGATTATAAATATTTGTATACCTCCATCTAAAAATTTTGTTAAAATTGATATGAAAAATAAGAAATTATGCAATACATAAATTCTTTTACATATGTTCACGTATAATATGTATAATTATTTAAATGGTTGGATTGCAACGCTATCATTAATAAGAAAAAACCAATTAATTGAGCAGTGAATATATTTGACACCTCGGTGGATGAAATTCCAATACTTTAATGATGTCTCGACTATGAACTCTGTCAGGGTCAAGTCAACTTTTAGTCTAATTTCAAATCTATTTTTTGCAATTAAATTTCATTATCCACAAATAAACCAAAGACTCAAATATCATAAATTTTATAAGTCCTTTATTTATTATATATATTTTTTAATATTTTACTCTAAACAAAGCTTTATTAACGGGCAGAGCTATTTGCAATTTTCTTTCAAAAACAAGTTCATTTAAAACTTCGAAGGCACTGGGAATAGCATTTTAACTATTGAAAACTTTCTCACTTCAATAAAGTGTTGGAAAATATGATAATCAGTGAACGAGAAGTTCGGGGATGCAAAGTTTTATGGATTAAGGGGTACAATATCTGTAGTGTACACAACTCATGGAATACCAATGATCTTTTGTCTTTAACCAGACATCAACTGAATCACACCAAATTGATATTAATGATATAAAAATAATACAAGCGATCAAAACCTTTACATAATAGAAATATATTTATATATATATACAGGGTTATTCCTTAATATATTTAAAAGTATAACTTAATATATTTAAAAGTATAACTTAATATATTTAAAA
>JBBMKC010225498.1:0-11916 GCA_037834085.1 Bipalium vagum | reverse complement strand
GAAGATAAGAAACTGCTGGACGTTATTGAAAGAAATAAGAGAGCATTCATGACAGATTCGTGGGATATTGGATGCACGAAACTTTCTTGCTGTTTCTTACACTACTTAGCATTTTTGGAGGTGCTTTTAAGTGAACCCAACAGAATGTTATCTCTGACAACAAAATAAAAAAAACCCCATTATAATTAATTATTTTATCTATTACAATTAAAATTATTATAACTCCAATATTAATAGAATTCAGTTAACTTAAGAAATACTTGCAAGCATTCATGAATTAAAAGGTTGTAAAACTATATTTAAAAATAGTAAAAAAGCAAATGGTGAGAATATTCTATTCTTAAAAAGCTCAACGAGTGTAAATTGGATAGAAAAAATCGTAAGGTAACATAACCGTCATAAACGGTGATAATTTTGCTGCCTGGACACTTGGTTGAGATACATCAATGAAATTGACAATTGTTTTTAAATAAGCAGTTTGAGAGTTCTAAAAAGTATTAATTTATAAATCAAATATTTCATAAAAATTTTTACTGTATTATTATAAATGGATTGAGCTCTTATGCCAACTATCTTATTGTGTGGATACAGAGTACTACCAATTCTAGAATATAGAATGTCGTATTTTCGTGTTGTGATAAACGGACAAACAGGATCAGTAGGTGAGTTTGATATGGTTTTAATGTTTACCCAATCATTAATATTAGTCACAGTTCCATTAATTAAATTCATATTGGCAAATGATCCAATCAAGTATTTATTAAGATTCATTTCACTTTCCAAAAACGTGTTAGCCTTGGCTTGTAGTAAATTACAAGGAATATTTGTCAGTATCGAGCATCCTGTCATCATATTTACTCCAAATAATACAGGTTCAGTAGTTGTGGATTGATCACAATTATCTCCAGATTTTAAAGCCCACCATAATGTTGGACTAAGAGATATAATAATATTTTGATTGTTTCTTATTCCTCTCATAACCGGTTTACCATTTATATATCCAATATTACCACTTAAAGTAAAACCAAGAGGAAACAATGAAGTATTGATATGATTAATGTTCTGAAAAAATTATTGAAAAATAATTAATTTACAAAAAGTAAACAAATAAATCTATAATTAATAAGATTTTACATATTTGGAAAGCACTATATCAAAATAATAAAAATTTAAAATTTAGGTTACTTTGGCAGAAGGTGAAAGATTATCAGTTGTCTTTTGTACTGAAAAGGCAGAAATATCATTGTTTAAATCGTTCATATTCAATATTGGATTGCGAATTGAATAAAACAAATTTGAATCGTCTGAATATTTAAATAATCATAATAAAAAGATGAAGAAATTACAATTATTAGTGTAAGTACAAAATCCACTTCGACTATATTTCATTGTATTAATAGGTTCCCTTGTAACATTATTGTAAGTTGTTATGGCATAAGAACAAACTTGATCGTTATTACTATAATTACAATTACTGTATAATATGATTTCATTCAGCAACTAACACAAAATCCTCTTTCAAGCAAGTCGAAAATTGATATTTGTTTTCAACTGAGCAATCAACATCACAACAACAATTTATGTCGCAAGATTTGTGATTAAAATTACAAGTACAAAGTGCATTATCTAAATGATAATTAATATAATTAATTGAACACATTTTCTTAACCTGAAGCTACAGAAAAGGCAGACTGTGATGACAAAAATTCGAAATAAATTGATAAAATATATGTTATTAAAATAAATTTCGAACTCATAGCAACATTAAATCAAATGAAAGAGTAAAACAAATACATTGAATTTTTTATATTATTCATATAAATAGTTTAGAATTAAAAGTAAAATATTTTTAATACACTTAATTTAATTTCTGGTTAGAAAAAAATAATAAGTGATCTAATTTTAAATATCTTTATTTCTTATAATGAAATTCTTTTAATCGTATCTTTTCTAGTATAAATACAAAGTATCATTTTTAAATTTATTATTCTACAATGAATACCTCAGACACAACTGATAATCTCGAAAAAGGTTAAATATTTTGAAAGATTATATTTCATTGAAACATTTTTAGATGGAGTTTGTACCTTATTTTGCCAGTTAAATGAATTTGAAAATTCAGGTAAAGGTAAGTGGAATGAAAAATCAAGGTACTTTGAATAAAAAAAAGAATGTCACTTAATTTAAATAGATGGATTAAATTTGAAGAAGTGGTTGAAAACACTGGAGAACACTGGTCAAAACCACATGTTGGGATCTTACCTTTAAAGAGCATCTTTAACACAAAGTCACTGATGAAAACAGCCGTATTTGCATTAGATCTAAAAGCTGAAAACTTAGAAGAAATATTGGGTTAGTATTTTTACATAATTACAAACTTAATTTTTTAGATTATACTTTAACTTTTGCATTGACTGAGGGAAAAATATCTGAGTCGAATATCAGCGAATTAAAAAATATTCTTTATATGAAACATTACAACCCACATTACTATAAAGGTGCATCAGGATCTCAACCTTCTTTGATCAGAAATACTTTAGAACCCAATGATAAAAAATTAAAATTAAGTAATTCTTTCAATAAATAGTTTATCCATTCTTATAAATTATTTAGGTTCAAATCGTCTTTCTGTTATGGACGATCAAAATAACGAAGAAGATTCTTTATTGGAATACAAGGTTTGTTTTTTTATGTAAAAATGAAATTATTAAAGTCTTGTAGTTTTGTTCAAAATACATAAAGAAAATTCCTTTTGGTTCTGAAGTAGCAAATATACTAGTTGCAGGAATACCAGTTTTAACTGAAAATATATGTTTTTTTATCCGTTTATCTCAAAGTTTTATAATAGGGGCTTACAGCGAAGTTTCCTTGCCCACTAGATTTATTGTATTTTTACTTGGTTCTCCAGGAAATTTGATTTCTCTTCATGAATGTGGTAGAGTAACTGGAACATTATTTGCTGATAATGTGAGACAATTTTAAAAATCAAAATATCTTAAGAAAATTTAGATTTTCAGAAAAAATGCTTACAAGGCAATGTCATTGGACGATATTTTACAAGCAATAGATGAGTTCACTCATTCAGCTTTTGTAATTCCTCCTGATGAATGGAATCCGGAAATTAAAATTGATCCACCGAAAGAAAATATTCCAGAACGCCATGTAACAATGAATGATTTTAATTATGAAATTAATTATTAATTTAAAGTCAATTTACAAAGATTTTAATTTCCCCGATGAAAAAGAAAAAATAATAGAAAAATATAATCTAAATAATGAAGAAGTGGATACAGGTCTCAAAAGAACAGGAAGGTAGTTGTTTGTTATAATTTACAACGATAATTTATAATAATGTGTTAAAATTAAACTGAAGAATATTTCTGATTCTCTATGTTAAATTCAGATATAAAGTGTGCCCTTTATCAAATTACTCTTATTAATAAATGAAGATACGATATAATTAATGCTATAATGATTTTACCTTGAATAGTTGACACCAGAATTTCACATCAGATGACAATGACATTTCAACGATAACGCTTAACTAAAGTCAGCAATATATTGTTAGATTTTTTAAACCTTGTTTTGAGTTATTATTTTTTTACGTTTTTTTATATTGATATATTGTACTGGTGTTCTAATTTCTTCTATTTATCATTTTAAATGAAAATTATTAATTTATTAAAAATAAAATATATTTTAATTTGAAAATATAAAATTTTATTTTTTTAATTTAAAATAAATTTGTTTACTTATTACGTTGCGCCGCAAACGAAATATTATGATATTAATTTTATATTTACAATTTATTCTCATAGAAAGGGGAAAATGCTTTGCCTAATTAGTATTAAAATTTCTTTTGAACCCAATCTGAATATATTTTTAAAATTAGGTCACATTTAATGTGTTGAAATAATAAATGTTAACATAATCTTTCAAAAATGACCTTATATTTATTGGTCGATTATTTTTAAATCCCTTCAGAACAGTCACATTAAAGCTTGGGAAGATTTTCAAAAAATGTTTTATATATGTTAATATGAAATAATATTAATATAGTTTTCTTTTAAGTGATAACAGAAGTTTTCTTAATTAACAATATACATAAATGAAATATTAATTCAGACTATTTGGAGGTTTCGTTGATGACATTAGGCGGAAGAAAAAATATTATTTAAGTGATCTAAAAGATGCATTACATATCCAGTGTTTGGCCAGTTTTATATTTCTTTATTTTGCTTGTTTGGCACCTACAATAACATTTGGAGGTTTGCTGATCAAAGCCACTGATGGATATTTGGTAAAATAAGTATTTTCTCTTAATAATATATAAGAAATTATTTAGGGTGCAATTGAATCTATTCTTGGTGTATCTATAGCTGGTATGACATACGCATTGTTTGCTGGACAGCCTCTCACTATCCTAGGAACAACTGGCCCTCTTTTAATTTTTGAATCAATAATTTTTCAAATAACCACGTAATATTTTATTTTTTACAATAATAGTGATGACCTATTTATTATTATCAAATAAAATATTAATATTAGTAATTATGTTAACATTAAATTATTTAAATAATATTAAAAACTCATGATGATAATCAAAGTGATTTTACTTAGACCTTTCGCTTATCATTATTTAACATTTCACTTTATTAATTATTGATTACAATTATTTAATTAACCTAAATAAATAACAGAAAATTTTTCTTTCAGAAAGTACAAATGGGACTTTCTCAGTTTCAGGATGTGGATTGGTTTCTGGGTAATGGTCATGTTGATATTGGTGGTTGCTCTAGATCTTAGCGTTCTGGTCAAGCATTTTACGAAATTTACAGAAGAAACTTTTGCAATGCTAATTTCTCTTATATATATAATAAAGGCTTTCCAGAACTTATTCGATCTACTCGAAGATTATCCAGTCAACAGGTTATTCGCCATTTAATTATTATTATAAAATTAAAATATTTCAATTTTTTAATTCATATCACCGAATAATTATGACTCAAACTTTTTTGTTCTGTTAAAGATTTTTTAACCGAAATATTTTTGGTATTTCTCTATTTTTATGATACCAGTACTTTTAATTGTGTAAAACATACAGTCAGACTTGTCTATAAGAAACACTAGAATTTACGAAATTGAACGTGTTCGCCATAGTTGTAACAAAAATAATTACATAACATTTTTTATTATATAATGTAAAAACAAGACGGTTTTAATTCCTAATTAAATAATCAAGCACCGTGAAACTTCATGATTTTCTCTCGGCCAAAAATTCATCTTTCACTTTGTATATTATGTTAATTTTATATGAAGTATTTTTCAGAAAAAAAATTTCTAATTTCTAAATTGACAAATATACATCATATAGAGTTATATCGTCATTTTTACAGGGTAAATTCTGTACTATCATTTGAAATTTCCGCATTAATTTTTAAAGTACATTTATCATCGTCTTATGGCGAAAAGTCATTATAATCGCTCTTATTAATCGTTAGATCTGTATAATCGATCTGTGCTAGAATGAAGACACTAGTAATTACCTCAGGAAAAACATTCTCCCATGCTTTTATTATGAAATGAAATGCTTCTATCAATTTAACATTTTTAACTACCGATTCATAATCATTAATGTGCTTTCCGATTCAAAAATTAAATTTCTTGTGACCAATTTATACATCGATCTAATGCCTGAATTTTTGAAGTTTTTGTGGTATGTACAATAAACCAATATTGAAAAACTCAATTTCCACAAGATACATTATCCAAAATCAAAAAAATATTCATTTGTTCTTCAATTATAGATTCATTGAAAACTCTCACCAATTAAAAAAAACTATCTAAAGTCATCCAGGCTTTTATTGAAAAGGCATATTTTAAACTAAAATTCTCAAAATCAAATTTTTAAATTCACATTGGTTTTTTGCTGACTATCATTAATTGATTCGATTTTTTATCAAGCCTATTGGCGCAAAATAATAAAGTAACTCTTTCTTTTGAGAGTCCCCAACAGGTTCTGTCCTCATTTCATGTAGTGAGAGTTCTGTTTGGAGACATTTATAAACTAAGACTTGAAAATATATATTATATAATTATATTCATTTTTGAAAAATTGCATCTAATTTAAAACCCATGGCTGTCACATTATCATCAGTTACACTGATGTGTTTTTGGAGTTTTATAATAAAACACTCTAACAGCTTGGAATCAATCTCTTGTGTTTTAAAACAAACCCTTAATTTTTTCATCTTCCTGTTCCTTTGACGTAATCGTTTTCTCATTTTTCAAAATCTTATTAATTACTGGAGAGGCATTTTAAATTTGCTGTTTAATTATCTTGAAGTATAAATTGGATGAATTTTTAAAAAATTAATGACCTCTAGTTTTGTTCAACAGAATATGCTTCCCTTTTAATTTCTTAACTTTTATTCATTATAAATTCAGAATTATTAATGTAATTTTTTAAAATGTAATAAAATCGTATTATTTAAACAAAGTATGTTAGTTATACAATTATAATTTTTCTTAAGATATACTTCTAAATTCGTGCTTACTGTTCCTAAAAAGCAACATTTCTTATATATTTCAAATTTATATAGGATTGCAAGTAAATTTTAAGAAATATTTTAAAAATTGTTCCTTAAAGCATATAAGCATTGTTTCTTATAGACAGGTATGACTGTAATTGAACAGATTAAGAATTAAGAACCATTTTCTTACTACTCTTCAGCGCTATGATTAGTTTAATTTTAGAACAGATCGTCACCGCTGTACTCATAAATAAATAAAATTTAATTTCTTCAATCGTATTCAGTAAATCTATATAAACTTTAACTAGGAAAATTATTCTCTTTCAGTTTATGAAATATCCAGAAATCCACTACAACCCTTTCTTTGTTTAGAATATATCTTTAAACTTTATTATCGTATAATGTAATAATATATAATTTTATAAAACTGCTTCTAAATTCTCTACAATTTAATTTACAGGAATTTTTTAATCTTACAAATCAACCTGTTCACGCGAGGTTAACATGTATCTTAGCTGTTTCCTTTTTATAAATTTGGAACAATTTCTAAGGTTCGATATTCTCAACATGTTATGAGCACGTTTCTTTCACAGAATTTGAAATAATTATTTCATAATAATAATTTTTACAAAGTTATTTTACAATAAAAATAAAAATTAATTCACCACACCAGAAAAATATTGTAACATCATCATCTACATTATTGTCAGAACGTTCACACTCATTCTTATCCTATTGTAACATATTTTACATAATTCATATTTTATTATGATTTATTTTTGTATAACAATTTTTTCTTAGATTTTCTTCGAGTGATATTATTTATTTTTTTTGTTTTACTAAAATATAAAAAGACTAATTGATTTAATCATGAACGATTATCGATAATGAAGATTATTTTAATTGTGAAAAAATCACGTATTTATTATTAATTATTTTAAGAAAGAGAAAATCTTTTTTAATGTGATAATAAGAAAGATGTCGGAATTATCAATAAAAATTACTTTTTAATAATTTTACTGTTCTTGTAATTATTTATTCACACCAAACATAATTATAAAGTGTAACTCTAAATTTTACGCTGCCTAATTTAAAGGTTATAAATAACACCTTTATTATTATATTTTCAATTTAATTCTATAACAAATCATATAAATGCTCATTGAATTTATGATTTCTTTAATTTGACCTAATTAACTGGCATTACTTTGTAATAATGTCTTTCGTTATTTAATTAATAAAAAAGGTCAAATACTTTTTGTAAAGATTTATTAAAAAAAGCATGAAGTGTCGTAATTATTGGAACTGTTGTCCAATCTTTTATGCAATCCTTCTAAAACATGTATACAAAGTTCTTTTCTTTTCTTTCTTTTTTAGTATTACAATATTTATTAGTTTCCTGTACCAGATATTTAGTTTTCTGCAAAAACCATTTTAAAGGTTAGTATCGTTTTAAATGTTATTCAGCAGTGATAAATTAAGTTTTTATATTTTTTAACTAAAAATCATATGATAATAATTATATATATCATAAACGTTACTGACTTAAATTTTTAAAAATTTGGCTGCACCACATTTTGTTTTTTTAAAGATCATTTGCACTGAATAAAAACAAAAATAAAAATATTGATAAAATATTTTCAGTGTGGATCTCAATAATAAAAAATTAAATAGCAAAATTATTATTAATTTAAATAATTATAATATAATTAATATTAATAATAATATATTAAAAATATTAATATAAAAAAATATGCTAATATTAAAAAAAATAAAAAAAAAGAATTTTTCCTAAGTAGAGAAATGAATATTTTTATAAGAATTCTGGAAATATCCATTTAAATATTTCATTAATTA
Source organism: Bipalium vagum (assembly GCA_037834085.1). Taxonomy (NCBI): domain Eukaryota; kingdom Metazoa; phylum Platyhelminthes; order Tricladida; family Geoplanidae; genus Bipalium; species Bipalium vagum. The sequence goes on along the minus strand of JBBMKC010225498.1, from coordinate 3,526 downwards.
TAATTAATTTTTTTTGTTTTAAAATAATAATATAAAAAGTATTATTGTATATTTAATGGTTTGATTTTTTGAAATTTAATCGAGCAATAATTTAACAAATAATATATTAATATTAAATAGAGTCATTTAATAAAGAAGTTATTTTATATGAGCATAATTAAAACTTATCTTACAATAAGCCAAGTTTAATTAAAAATTAAATGTCAATAAATGGTATTTATGGATACAGTTGTCTCTAAAGGAAATTACGGATTAGCAATGTGCTTATCAAACGAAAAATAATAAAGTACTTTTAATATGTCTTAAACGGTAAATGTTTAATAATGGTAGAACGGAACATATATTCAGTGAATGTGATGATGTAGAAGAAATAAATCATTTTTCAAGAATTTTCTTTGATGCCAAGACTTGGCTGTCAAAAAATTATTGAAAAAACATTAATTAATTGAACCAAAAAAGTAATGATTAATGAAAAGAAAAGTAAAATGTTTGACAGTTTATTTTACTTTTGTAAATTTGTTTTAAATGAAGTCTCTTTATAAAAAATAATTGACATGAAGTGTTAATTACTACTTTCACATAAATTTATATGTGCTACCAGTATCACTATTCTCCTCTTTGTGCTTCATAATTATTTACGTTAACAAGTAAGTAATTTAATATTACTTTTTCATTTACAAATATTTTTAATTATCATCTTTGAAGAGCACCATTTAACGATTATTATTGTTACCAATAATAATATTAATATAATAATGACATTTTGTTTATAATTGTGAATAATTAGAAGTAACAATTTCTTTGAATAACTTACATCACTGTAATAATACACTTTTATGAAATTTAACAATTTTAGGAAAATTTTCTCATATGTTAAATAATTGTTTTAAACGTTTCGGAATTTTGTGTATATTTAATAATTTCTAAAAATTATGGAAAAATATTTTTTCTATTTTCTTTTTAGTCCGAACCGTCCATGCGCATGTGAAAGGTCCTGGTATGGTCACTATGTTAGTAGAATTAGAATATAATTCGAACCCAGGACCTTTCACGTACTCATGGACTGCCCTGACCGCTGAGCTACATCGCCCGACTAATGTTCAATTTATCTCACAACCATAATTAATTATAATTAATTATAAATTATTTTTTCATTTAATTAAAAAATTATAATTTTTATAAATTTGTAAAGGGGTACTGCCATAAATTGTGAATAGAAAAATGCTTTTCTATAAATGTATATGATTTAAATAATTCCATCTAATATCGAAAGTTACGTAAAGTTTTCACATAGAGATGAATTTAAAAATTTAGGAAAATTATTATTGTAATTTCAGTTTCAGCTTAAACCCTTACTCATAAAATAACGCGTTGTACCTTGTTTCATCGAAAACAAGAACCGTTCTTATCTTAATTTCATACCAGAAAGTCTAACTAGGTCTTATTTTCGAGGACGACTTACGTTTTCGTGAAGTAAACCAAAAGCATAAAAGATAATCTCTGTATGTAAAAGAAAATATTTATAACAAGTCAAGATTTAGGGAATAAAAATTGATTTGTTGTTAAGGAAGACCAGCATACACTAACAAAAAAACAGTTTAATATGGACACATGTATTCTAATACAATCATTTCATGGTCTTCTTTATTTAATTTCTTTTTTCATTGTTCAAATATAGCACATTTTTATGGGTAGCACAAAATGCTGAACCTGTGCAAAATCGCAATGTTTTGAGTAAATTTTGTTATGAATTTGTTTTTTTTCATATAAAGTCTTTTATTAAAACGATTTCGAACAGTCAATGGTAAGTTTTAATTTCAAGGTAAGTCTCGTTTTCGATGAATTACTGCAATTTTAAACGCTTATTGAATATTGATTTTATAAGTATTCCTCGAAATAAAAGTTCTCTTTATGGTCAACACAAACACGTCCAGAGAAAAAACAACTCGAACGATTCTGGATAAATTTGGAAAACTTGCTTAATAAATGAAACTGAGAAGCCACTGCATGAACATTTGTTTCGTTCCACCAAAATTATTTTCATAATATTTTCAATGAAGATATAGAAGTCTTACCAATTGTGTATTTCCAAGGTCGCAGTATCGGAAATTTAGAAGAAAAGTTCAAAACATCAAAGTATTTAAACGTTAGACCATAACCGGTGCTGGACATTTATTGACTGTTTGGTTCAGAAAAATAACGAAGAAGCAATTTTTGTCACGAAATTATTTTTTATATAATTGTGAAGATAAGTTGTTGTATTTGTACGAGCAAAAATCCTAAACAGATGTACAAGGTGAAACTTGAAGTGTCAGTGAGATAGATATAAAGTAGAAATCTATTTTTCAGATGGTGATTCGTTTTCGATGTAAACTAGACCTAGATTTTAATGAAAAATTTTGATTTCAACAAGACTGTAACATATATAATAATATAGACTCCAGAACTCTGTTTCATTTTTCAGTTTAAAGACTGAATTATCAGAAAATGTAATATTATGATTGTCAATCAAGATCGCGCGATCTATTTTCTTCAGGGTTACCTTAAAAAACCGTATTTACAAAAAAATTCTTAAAAAATCTTCTTGGTATTTAATTAATTAATATAGTAAACGTTACGTGTTACCTAATAGTGAATGTTTATGAAATTAATTTGGTTGGTTTGACTATTCTATTACAATAAATTTAATTTGTTATTTTATTTATAAATTATAATATATTATTTTTATAGTTTATTTTAAAGAGTGTAATTATCTCCATTACTTATTATTTCCCATTGTCCACTAATTACTCCGAAAAGCGGTTTTCTTTCAACTATTTAAATAATTTTTAACTTTTAAAACATTTTTGCTTTATATTTCTATCCTATTCCACGTTACAATCAATATTTTTCCGTGAACAATTAATTATTATATATCAAAATCGTTTTAGATAAATTTAAATACTGGTTTTTTTATTATTTAATAATTATTAGTTACTATTTTTATTTCAAAGATATTATGTACAATTTATGATCAGAAACTGGAATCCTAACTATGTTTTAAATCGAACGTGTTCGTGTATGCCTCCAAACAAAACCATATTAGAGAATAAAGTTGACGACCACACTCAAAGATTATTGAAATTTGAAAAACCTCCTTTATTACCAGGATATTTGAATAATACCAATATTTCAATTTTGGTAAATTTTTTTGCAGTTCGTATAATATTATCATTAACTTTTCATTACTTTAATAAAACTAATAATCTAATATTTTTCTAATATACAGGTTTATGCAAAAATATATAGAAAAATATTCAAAATATATATAATTCTATGCAAAAATATGTATAAATCTATTCAAAATATATAGAAAATTATTCTGAAATATATAGAAAAAAATTCGATTTTTTCTAATTAAATTTGATCACATTTTAGTCAGCCAAAAATATCAACTGTATGGTTGCTAGTAAAATGTCAGTTTTCATTGCTTTGTCATCTGTTTTTTATTAAATCAAATTTACGGGCATTTTATGCTTCAAAATCA
>JBBMKC010225487.1:0-11917 GCA_037834085.1 Bipalium vagum | reverse complement strand
AAAAATCTAAAAATAAAAATTTTAATTTAGAAATGTTAAAAATCATTATTTGACATATTTTGCGAAAAAAAATTTTACATTGAGAAAAATTGACATTTTACTGTTGTCAAAAAATTTGCACATCAGTATATTTATCTATCAAAGTTTAATATGATCATCTTATATTAAGTTGTCATTTATATCTGCACGTATCATTAACATTAAAAATAATTATAATCATTTATAGTATCTGGTTTACTTCAGTTCGTGGATACTCACTCAGATACACTAAGTAATGATGATAAATTTAATAAATAAATTTAAATAATTTATGAGGTAAAATCATTTACAAATTTTTATTCTACTTATAATTATTGTAAAATTTTTTATAGCTTTTATATTCTAAATTAAAGAAATATATAGCTGAAATTTTCTTTAAATCACTTGTTTACCTTAAGTCAGAACAGATATATAAACCAAATAAGATTATCTTATCTTTAAAGTTCGTATAAGATATTACTTTTGAAATTAATTTTTAATATATTATGTAAAATAAGTGAACTCCAAAAAAAATTCTGATCATGCATCAATTAAATTAGATACAATATAAAAATTATAAAAATACTAGATCAATTAAATTTATTATTTTAATTCTTGTCGTATAATTAATTTTATTGATTTATTTTATCAGATAGAACTTTGTTTAAAAATTCATTTTATTTCAATATCCAATGAAATCACCTCTTATTTTAAAATAGATGTCTGAAATTCAGTTTAATATTGAAAATCCCTCTTATCTTTATTTGGATATAACTAAAACGACTAATAGAGCAATACACGATACTTCTGGATGTTGTATTTTTGATTTATATTTTACTAATAATAATTGTTATAATATCTCAACAATTTCTTTCAAAAACTATTTCACAGCCTATATCACAATAAAATTCCGGTCAAATGGCAAAGTATGATTTAAATTTCTTTTATAAAAGATCATTTGTATTTAGAATAGTAAGTGGAAACTAGCTCTTGAATCATATCAACTAATGCCTCACCTTCATTCACTTTTCTGTGCTGAAGATACATTTAGTTTCTCCAATAAGGATTTAAAGGAGCCATTAAATGATGTTTTTAGTTTACGTTTCATATTACAGCAACCATCATGTTTGTGGAAGGAATACAATATTAAAAATATCGTATTAAATTCTGATGAAGAGAGTTCTACAATTAATATGAAATCTATTCTGAAAAAAATAACCTCATTTTCTGATATAAAAAAGGATAATATTGACTTCAACAAATTTAATCTAATCAATTCTCAGGAATCTGATAATGAAATTGTTGCAAATAGCTCAAAAGACTGTGGCAATAAATCCCAAAATTCGATTGACAACTTACTTTTAAAAATGAAAGAAATTACTTGTTTTCCGTTGTTTCAACAGAAATTTATTCCCCCGGAAGATATTACTGATGGGTATGACAAAGATGGACTATGTGACGCTACGATTTTAATTCATCCACTTTAGTGTTCATTCTAATTCTTAAACTTCTCTTTTATCTAATGACTATTTTTATATAACTGAAAGCTTCAAATGTCCTATTTTACTTTTATTCAATACATTTTATAAATCTTTTTAACATTGTGCTCAAAGAAAAATTATTTAGATAACTCTTCAAATATAGATCTAAATAAATATTATAAAAATATTACAATTCATGGTTGTCAATCTTGCACTAAAATACATTTTCATATTGTTAATTTTTTATTTATAACAAAACCTTTTTTGTCTTTAGTAAAATCAAAATCATACTAATCTTTTATAAATTCACGTTAAAGGAAAATTTTTAAAATAATTATTTATTTATCATTAATATCCAATAACATCAATAATGTGTTTCAGCCAGTCCAATAGTCATTGTGATATTTTGGAATAAACATCTGTGAAGTGCATGAAGTTCAGATCCAGACATTATTTATTGGGAAATTCTGACATATTAACCTTGTTATGCTATATATCGGATTTCAAAAGACAAATACTAATCAAAAGAGTTTATTATATGCAATAATATTCAAATATTGTATATTCTCTATTGTCAAATTCTGTCTACGATCAGATAACATTAATTTAATATGAAAAAAAGAGCGTTCAACATCAACAGACACTAAAAGTGCATATTGTGTCTTATGTCGAATTTCCTGATTTTTTTGAATACTAATTCTTGGGCATCAGGATCTTTGACAAGACTTGCAGTTAATTTTTCTTCTGCAAACGCCTCTAAGCCTTTGTATTCTTCGATAAATATTTTCCACTGGTTTTCATTTAACATACGCTCCTTTTCCAATTTCTCGATCAATTCTGAGAGAAAACTATCTTGAAATTTTGAACAATTCAGCCTTTAAAATTTTACTCTTTTTTGCATCTGTAACAGCAACTGAAGTAAGATGTTAATAAATATAGAATTAATGTTAAAATTATGGCAGTAATAAACAACACAAAATATTCATGAACCTCATCGAGTAACAAATACATCCAGAGGCGTGGAAATACCTGTAAAAAAATTAAAATAATTTTAAATATCTTTGTTTAAATTTACTTTGTTTTTTCCTTGAAAATCTGAATAAGAAATTTTATCAAAATCACAGGTATCCGTTTCGTTTGCTATCCGATATTTGTCAAGTATAAATTCACAAACACGATACATGCTATAATCTAAGCAAATAACATGCCTCAAATTTGAACACAGGACTTTTAATTTTCTAAAAGTAAGTAACATATATGACGCCTGATCCGTGACAACCAGCCACACTTAAAATAAAAACATTTGTAACTTTTCAATTTAAAGAAAAAATATACTTTTTGTATGCAATTTTTCAATCCTACAGAAAACCAAAAGCATTATTGAAACTTTGCATGATCGTTATATTGTTCGTTTTTTCCAATTCAGAGAAATGTATTAATAAAGTTAATAAAATACAAATAAAAAATCTCAGTTACCTTTAATAGAATAGGCGTAAAACATTTTCCAGTCAATGGTAATACCAAAATGTTCAAAATATAAAGTCGTTTGATATCTGTAGTTTCATTTATTATAAAGACACAACTTGGTGTTCACGGACAAATTCTTTATTTTCTGAATTCATGATATAAATGGGCTTGATATAATTCTTTATAAGAGTGGTGGAATATGATATGTCATGTAATATGATACTTTACAGAGGTTTGAGTGGCAGTAAAGTGATAATTTATAAAAGGTGGAGCTTAAAACAATGGTTATTAGGACTTAACGGCGAAGGCTGCTTTTATTATTAAAAATAATAAAATCGAATGTAAGTAACCAAGACGAATTCAAATTTTCAAAATTATATTTTTTAATAAAAGAGGAATTTCATTTTACAAATGCAGATGATCGTCCTTGATGGATTTAAATAGTTTTTTATTTTAGGGTTACGTTTCAATACATATACATAATGGATAAAAAATAAACTTAATATAATTTTTAAAATAAAAATTTAATTCATTTATCATTAAGTTATTAATATTAATTAATGAAAAGATTAATTAAAAATTAAGATTAAATTAAAATTAAAAAGATTAATTAAAATTCTAACTTATAAAATATGTTAAGTTTAGACGTTAAAGAGAACTTGATTAAACCTTAGATATCTGTCTAAAACTTAACGTAGCTCGTATAATATAAATTTTATCGGAAGGGTTTAGAGAGTGTAACGTTCGTATTTTAAATTATGTATGTATGTTTATTTTTAAATTGACTGGGTTAAGGTAAATGCGTGCAGAAGATCAATACTTATAAACTAAATAATAAATATGACTTTCATTAAAAATTTATGATCACTAAGACAAAATCAAAACAATTAAATATTATTAGTTTAAAAGTTTTATTTTTATATCGATTCAAAAACTTCTACAATACTTTGTTGAACAAATTCAAAAACTTCAAATTTATTATTAATGATAAGTCCCGGAAATATTAGTTTATACTCTTTGATAGCTTGGCTTATAGAGTCCTCAAATTCAAAAAGCGCTCCTCCGCCCTATTTGACGTCGATGAAGCAAAAAGATTATAGGAGAAAAACAGATAAAAATATTTTGATGCTGGAACAACAATTGGGGATCTATCCAATTGTTTAATTCCGTTTTTTATTTTAAAGGTATTTACAATAGTCAACTTGTGATCAGATTGATATTGTTAATTATATTATTATTTTAAAGGTATTCACAATAGTCAACCTGTGATCAAATTGATATTGTTAAATATATTATAAATGTAAAAAATATTTACGTAAGAATATAGGAACTGAGATATTTCTGAATCGAAATAACCTTTTGATACGAATCGGTAGATAACTGTTTATTCCGGTTAGTGATTTGAATCCTTGGACGCTCTTTTCTCCTTTATCTCTGTTGATGATTGTTACTCCTTTCGTAATTTCCTTCTAGGTCGAAGATTCTGTACGCGTTAATTTTTCTTTTCGGCAAGTTGATGAATGAATCCTCGTCAGTCGTTTGTTTCGTTCTTTTCCTTCTTCTTTCTCTCTTTTCCCTTTTTAATATAAGTTTCGTCTGCCTTATATAATGATTTTCTTTTCTGAGTTCGTATCCTGTTACTGACAGTTGACAAATATCTGATCTGCTGTTGTGATAGTTGATATCTGGATTCCGTCAATAATGTTTGTAAAGGATTGATTACGACCTTGTTACTAATTCTAATTGACGTTTGAGTTGGATTTCTGCGTTTTATCACTGACAATAATTTTTAATTTTTTGGTCCTTTTTGATTATGGATAACTTAAGTTATATTAAAATTTTTGTCTTTAAGTTATTTTTGGTAATAAAATTTTACTAATTTTAATTATTTTTTTTCATTACTTATTTGTTTATAGATTATTTTTTATTTTTAGTAATTATTTTTTACTAAGTTTTCTAAATTTAGAATTATTTTTTATTTATTTTATTTTTTTAATATTTTATGATTTTATAATTTCAGGACTTATCAACAATAATATTCATTTTACAAATACTTCACACACATGCACAATACAAAACTTTACAATATTTTTTTGTTCCATACAAGGGATAATGAAAGATCACATAAAAGATAGTTGAGTAAAGAATGTTCAAATTCACAAAAATGGTTAAAAGGTCTATATTTCTTCTCCTGAAATTGCTGGAGGGTTGCTTGGGAGTCCCCACAAATAGATTGAGAAATAAATAAAGATTATAATTATAGGATTATAATAAATGTAAATTATTTTAAAGTTAATTATTTTCTTATTAAAAAAATCATATGTTGAACTAGATTATAAATCATATTTAAAGGAATTATTTCCTTGAGTGTTATATATTATATTATATACTCATTATATTATTGGTATATTTCGGTAATGGAGATAGATAGGTCAAAACTTTGAGGCAATAATGAATATCGATACTAATTTAAATGAGTTCTTATACTCACAACGATTAATGAATACCTATTGACCAGTATTATCACGTTATTTCGAAGTGCACTCAGATTTTAAGTTTAAATTTTTTAAGTTTTAAATTTTTCGTCTAGCCATAATCTCAGCTGTTAAAAATCTCAGCATGTAAATGTCACCCTAATATTACTTTAATATGAGCGCTGTCGTAACAGTTAACTCGTAAATTTAACTGACCCCTTCACTTTTGTCAAAACGTGTACGCAAGTGAATGAATCAAAACAACTACGAACAACACTTTATTATCAACGTAACAATATCAAACACAATATCTCGAGGGATCAATTTGAATTGTTAATAAATGTCAGCAGTCTTAAAATCAAATAACTTTACAAAATCAAAATAAAGAAAATAAGAATTAATGAATAATCAAATACTATTAAATAACAATGTTTATCAAATGTTAATCAAAAGATTAATTTAAAACAGAAAATTTAAAAACTAAGAATAATAATCTTCTCACCAATCTTTTCAAATTGTGGTTTGCTGAGTCCAATCCGGTTCGCTCAGAAAGCCCTAACATCACAGGACCTGTCATTTAATTTTTATCAGGGTTAACATGGATGTGTCCTTGGATAACCTAAAATAAATACATATTTTTGTTTGGAAAAATTGATAATTTGAAAAAATAAAGATTGAAAATATTTTGGAATTTAAGAGAATCAGTGAATTGAAGTTATTTGGAGAATTATAGTTGAAGGCCATTGATTCGAGGTCAAAGTGATCTAATTTGAAAGGGAACTCAACCAGATCGTTAGTAACACTTAATTGAGAAAATTTGTTTAGACTACCTACTAAATTTGGCGGTTATTTAATTGTCTTTTATCAGTCCGTGTTACAAATATAAAATTTTGAGTCAAGTACGAAATATTAACAATAACAGCAAAACTAAAGTTTCAGACACGAAGAAATAGAGAACAAATGACATATAAGTGAAAATGAATAATAAAACAACCACAAACTTCGTAATAGAGGAATGCTTAGAAATGATTTCTCACTTTAATTATAATCGTTATTAAATAGTTCTTTTTGTTAATTTTAATGTCCTATTAAAAAAACATGAATTCATTAACATAACAAATTATCACTGTATAACCTCACAAAAAACCTAGATCAATAAAGTATATAAAAGAATTATTGTTTCGAGTTACATTTAAATAATTATTTTTAATGTTTAAAATATTAAAAATTTTGTGAATAATTAATTTGCAGAATAATAAATCAAAATTGTACAACCAATTTTTTAGAAAAAAAACATTAGAATATTTTTAAAAATTGCAATTAATAAATTTGATATTTTTTATATTTTGTACTTGAAAGTACTTTAATTCACTTAATGTTAAACCTTTTCGAAATTATATAAAATGACAGTGTAAGAATTATAAATCTTACGTAAAATAAATCCAAGTTTTAAGTCAATATATTCTCATGTCAATTATCAGTTTTAAGGTTGAATCGAATAACAATGCTTGTTAGTAATTAGTATTTTCATTAGTGTCTCCATATAAATAATATATACTGATTTTAAACATATTAAGTAAAATGTTTATACAATCATAATAATAACATGTATGAATACTATTTATATAAATACTAATTACATCTAATAGTTTCAAACTTCAATGATTTTACAAATCGTATTAACATTTATAGTACTATGTTCTGATTTTATTAATGCAGCATCTCCGATAGAAAGGAGTAATTATTCTTTTTAATATGATATTCAATTAAAAGTAAAATAACATATATAATTATTATTATTGCAAACATTTTAATTTTAATACATAACAATGATGAGTAGAAAATGTAAGATTTTTCATTTATTTAATTAATTTAAAATTATTATTATTATTATGTATTAAGAAATGTTATTTTATTTAATTGATATTTTTCAGAGTACCTACCTTACAAAAATATATCTTGTTATGTCTGCGAAACAGAAAAGGAAAGGAAAAATATGAATCAACATCAATGGAAATTATCGAACCAACAATGTCTTGAAAATCCAATAACCGTTATCAATTGGTATTAAAATAATTGTTTAATTGATATTTAATTAAAATATTATTAATTTGCAACTGATAAATACTATTTTAAAATTAGTAATGCATCAATGCGCCCAAGAGGTTGTGGAAAAATTATTTCCAGATCTGTTGAGCAATTACCACGGGGGAAATTCCGAGGTACTTCTTGTTAAAGTTGGAATTCTATTTCATATAAATTATTTTAGAAGTGGAAATAGTTGCTAGATTCTGTTCTTCGGCCGATGAAACGGAGAGTAAATGTACTGAAACAGAGTCCCATGGTGGAATTCAAATAATGTGCTTATGTTCAGAAAATCTTTGTAACTTATCATTGAAGTTAATTCCAAATTCATCTTTCTTAATATTTATTAGTTTTTTATTGTTAGCGTTCTTCAGTGAAAAAATATAAAAAAATGATATTTTAACAAATACAAATTTTATGATTACATTTTGTTTACAGTGTTGATTATTTATAAAAGGTTAATAAAAATCTTAATTTGAATATTGTCATCGAGATGAATAAAGAAAATTTAAAATAATCTCTTATTTGATAAATATCAGGTTGTGTAAAAATAAATGTCGCTTTTATGAGACAAACTTTGAACAAAAATAATTAAGTCATAAAATAGAATTTATTCATTGAAATAGTCAGTAATGCTTCTAGCCTTAAGACAACGTTCCACTATAACATTTCAATTCCTAATTTGTAAAATTTCTGAATTTTGGAGTTAATGAATTCGCGAAAGGCATTTTTCACCTCGTCTTGGTTTTTAAGACTTGCATGCAAAAAAGTTTGACAAAGACCTGAATAAATGAATATCTGTATGGGTGATGTGAGTGAATAAGTAGAATGAGGGAGAGTTTCGTAGCCGGTATTTCAATTTTTGTACAGTTAATTTTGATTTGTCAGGTCTTGCTTAATCTTGTAAGAGAATTGGAATTTTTCTGTTGACCAATGATGGTTGCTGAATTTTAAGGTTTTCATGAACTTTATCAAACATATTGCAGTAGGCATAAGATGTTATGGTTTGGCCTCGTTTGAGAAACTCAAAGTAGATTTTCCACTTTCCTCACAGGCTGACATGCATCAAGCCATTGTCCAGAGCGATGAAAATTTTCATAAGTTCACTCCTCATTATTGGTGATAATTCTGTTCAATAAAGGATCATTGTTGTTGCGTAGTATTAAAGAAGTGCAGATACTCAGACGTTAAAAACTTAATTGTCAAGAGCTGGTGGACGTTCTTCACTAGTTTTTTTTCAAGACCAAAATCTCCAGAACGAAAACATACATACCAACGCTGAACCATATGTACTTTTTCAGAATTCATGGTCATTTCAGATTTTTCTACAATAGTCAATTATCAATTTGGAGTGGTAAAACAGAACTTACTAAGAATTTTAATTGTATTTCAATTATATACAGAAATCTTATTTCATTAACTTTAAGATTGTTTCGATTAATATTCAACTAAAATATTATTCCAAAAAACCGGCATTTTTACACATGATATTATTCATAAAAGAACTCGATGGAATACGGACATGAAAAAAATCTATGATTATCTCTAAGACTTCGTCTTCTCTGAAAAATATTCAAGATTATCTTTTTAAAAGTATTCTCTATCCTTTTTGTAATAAAAGATTATCAAGTTTCCTTTTTCAAGTTAAATAGTCTTTAAAAATATTCATGGTCTCTTTAAAAAATAAAAATATGTCAGTTCTTTATCAAACAAAGTTCTCTATTTCTGGGCGTTCTCGAAGGGTAGGAGCTATCTGATCTACCATTATTAGCTCCTAGGCAACTACTGCTTTTGATCATCATAAAAAACTATTTAGGCAGCAAAAGCGGATCATATATTTCTTTTTGAATCACTCTGGAGAACTTTACAATTAAAGACCAAAGCCATGAAATGAATTTATGGACCTGTTCTTGAGTTATATTTGCCTGAATTGATATATCGATATAATTATTATAAAATTTATACTGAATCGATTTAAAATTTATAATATCAATAAAGTTTATTTTGTATCATTTTTTGTGCAATTATTATAAAATTGATACCGAATCCTTTTTTTCCTTGATAATTATTTTGTATATTATTTTTTAAATTAATTTTTGTTTTATGATTAAAGTTTTATGCTTGGTGTAAAAAACAGAGATTATATAATAGTTTGGATGAATAAAATATATGGTCTTAAATGATAGTTGATAAAATGAAATAGTCATGGGTGAGGAAACAAACATATTTCAATTCACTAATAAGATTTAAATTTAATTCTGGAATAGAGTTTTAAATCAAGTAATTTTATTTTTGCATCTCCTTTTGGTCCATAAAATATTTCTTAATTTATATCCATTTTTCTTATAAATGTAATATTTTTTCTGCATATTATTAATAATTCTTATATTTCTCCTAATGAGGCATGTAAAAATCCAATAATATTAGCATAAAAAATTAATACAATCGAAAATCTTACTTCTTTGAAAATGAAATAATATCGAATCTGATAACTAATTTACCAGACCATAATTGGCGGGAAAAAAAACAAAAGGTAGAAACTAAAGATATTTATATTTTTAACAAAAGCAGAGATAAGAAATAATATTCGCGTTCTGCATAAGATTTTTAATTAATTTCCGTTGAATATAATAACTCTCACAAATATTTCTATTGGTTATTTTTTGAGTTATAATAATTCCTTTTTTTTTAATATTAATAGTTGTATAAGCGATTAAGCTTAAAGTTAAAAAAACAAATTTATGATTTTCTTCTAGGTATTTATACTAAGTTTTATTACCTATTTTTCTGTTTTTGTCATCCTGATGATGTGAATTATGTCTTAGTTAAATGACTTAATTCATCCATCATACATTTTATTATTTAATTACGTCATCCACAATATTATATTTTCACACCATCATGAATTTTATTATTTTATGTTTTTCATTACATGTTATTATTATTGTTACATTACTACTATTATCAATATTATTATTCTATGAATATATTATTATTATTTATTTATTATTTATTATTTTCAATAGGTATATGTTTTTACTTTTGTTATATTATTTTTTATTATTGGCAGGTCATCTTTTGCTGCCTATCTTATTTATTTATTATTATTATTTTATAATCTTTTTCCAACAGGGCCACCACCCTCGAGAGGACTTATTCTTTTTCATTTTTTTCAGAACCAAGTTATTTTATTATTTTTCTTACTGATATATTTTTCTTTTTTAGATTTCTAGCTCAATCCGATTTTTTACCAATTTCAAAATTTAATTTAGATAATAAAATACATTAAAAATTTTATTATTGGAGAAATTTAGGACCTTTAATTGTTCAAAAAAATTTATCAAAAAGTTATAAAGTAGATTATTGGCAAAAAACCTTTCAAGAAATTAAAGCAAAATATTTTATAAAAAAATATGAAAAAGAAATGAGTCTTTAATATATATTTTAAAATAAATTGTTCATTTTCACTATCTTTATCTTTTTTCTCTATCTGTTTTTTCATTTTTTTATTTGAATATTAAATATTTTATCACCTTTTATTTTTATTTCTCCAAATTTATATTGTAAAAAACAACATTCATTATTCCTTTAAAATTTGAATCTTTTAAAATCTGCGGAGTAACTATATCACCATTTAAACATAACGCATCCAATTGATATTTTAAATCAAAACAAGATATTTAATATATATTTTGAAATTCTAATAAACTTAATTGAGAATCATTATTAAAATATTTACATGCTTTTACATAATTTGAATGTTTTATTAGTTTTGCCTTTTGCAAATTGTATAGGATTTAATGGAAAATATGAATTTTTAACTTGAATTCTTAAATTGTTATTTTATCTTAAATAAGCAAACTATTATTTTTATTAAAATCAAATTATCTTTCTTTAAAAGCAATAAATTTAGAAATTGGTTTATTTGGTACATTATAAAATTGTAAAGTTTGTGCTGTACCTTCTGTAAGATTTTTAAAAAGAAAATAAGGAATTTAAAAAAGAGTTAAATGAGTTAAAATCTTTTTAAAATCAAATGAATGAAAATCCTAAAAATAAGAAAAATAATACTTCGTCAGAAAATATTAAAATAGAAATTGAGGAATCTAAGAAATAGTTAAAAGAGTTAAAAAAAATTAAAATCTTTTATTAATCCAAACCAAACATGAAAGATTTTTATTCATTCGAACTTTATAAAATATTATATGAAAAATTAATTCCCATTTTCTGGAGATCATATTGGAAATCAATTGTACATAAACTTAGTAAAGAAAAAAACTTTAAAATTTATAAGAATAATATTGTGGAGGCTACAACCAAACCCACAACCAAATCCACAAGGAGCAACATCAAGTGTACAACAAGCAGCCAGCTCAAATTCAAATTCAAATC
>JBBMKC010225476.1:0-11918 GCA_037834085.1 Bipalium vagum | reverse complement strand
TAATAATAATAATAATAATAATAATAATAATAATAATAATAATAATAATAATAATAATAATAATAATAATAAACAGTAATAATAAACAGTAATAATTGTTTATTAATAATATTTTGATTATCAATATTACTATTATAATTATAATTAATATTTTTATTTAATTATTGATTATTCTTAATGATTTTATTTTTTTCTGAAATGTTAATAAATGATAATCAATTAGTGCAATATCAGGACTATTTGCTGGATAAAATTATATTCACCGATTTAAACTATTAAAACAAACTCTTTAATAAAATTTTATCTGACAAATTAACTTTTATCCATCATAGAAATTATAAAATTTATATTTTATATTTTTAGTGTGAAAAATGTAAAAATGTTTTATACATAATTAATTAAAGCAATGACTAAAATTAAAAAGTTAATAGTGACGAGTAAAACTTAAAACCTACAAAGTTACAAATATTAAACTTTGAAATGTTAAAATGGTTTTAAAAGATCACTGAAAAGAGCGGTAATCGCCATTCAGTTAATTATTTATTTACAAATTGGATTTAATGTAAAAATGTCGTGACCGAAATGACGCACAATCGTGGAAGTTACCACTTTGACTGACTCCGGCAAACTATGACCTTTTCCAATTGCGATCGCGACAATCATTATTCAATTGCGTGCGCTGATCGCAATAACCGATCAGAACCACAAATCAATATCATTGATACTTAATATAAAGCACAAAATCAGCGTAATAATAATTATTATCATCATCATTTAATATTATTATTATTATTTATTATTAAAAGAATTCATTTGATTTATTATAATTATTCTTGTTTCTGTCAGCTTCCATGTGGGTAGTGGCTGCAATGAGTTGAATGCATTTCCCGAAACCGTAGTTTACTGTTCCGAATTTATGGATTTGGCCCGCCGGTTGGGTTTCAATCCGACAATTTTGGACATCGGTGGCGGCTTTCCGGGTCTGAGTAGTGTTGTTACCAATGAAGATTTGGCCAAACAAAGTCAATTTGAAAATATGTGCGTCAAACTCAATCAAGCCCTCGACAAATATTTTCCACAATCGGAAAATTACAAAATCATTGCAGAACCAGGTCGATATTTTGTCAATGGCGCCTACACTTTGATGACCCAAGTGATCGGTGTACGATCATTGGATTTGACAAATCTCACCAATTCCAATACAATCAATATTGTTGCATGTCACGATCAAGAAAAAGCGTACGTCAACGATTTGAGCCACGACGAATTTTCCAGCTTGGATTCGATTCCCGATTATCTGTTTGATTGTCTCAGCGATGTGTCGGAAATGTCGGATAATGAGAAACTTTACTCATCGAAGGTGAAAAATCAATTACTAATTGATAAATAATAATAATAATAATAATAAAATTATATTAATATCTTTTGAGGTTTAATCATCAATATAGGGGTGAGCTTCTAAGTGAGTGAAAATCAAAAAACATTATATATTTCAACGAAATTTTGTTTAATAAATTAAAAACAGTAAAATTTTAAATCAATAATGAATTCCATCATGGAATAATTGATTTAATCTCGAGGAAATACCATCATCTAACAATTTTTTAAAATCTTCATATTTCAGCTCACCCCATTGGCTTAAACTTAGTTGATATTCATAGCATTTTCTTCTGATTTCAGAAACCTCATAGTACAGAACACCGCTTTGATAGCTTCTTGCATACAAAATCACTTTTTCTAGAAAAATGGCTTTGATATCTCACGTACATGATTGCTACTAAATCCACTTTTCATCTCCAAAGACGATACAATTCACTAAAGATTATTTATACCTTTCAATCATTGATTCTCCAGAGGGTTTTTTGTTATTTGTCAATCAAATTTCTTTCCCTAAATTATACCATAACCCCAAAGTTGTTTGAAATCACTTGATGAGTCACATTCAGTGATTCAGCAAATTGTTTTTGCGTTTTCTCATCTTCTTTGTTTAGTAACATCTGTAGATTCATTGGCTTAATATATATAATGGTTTTCCGTACTCCTTATTGTTAATAGGAAATTTAGTATATATTTATTAATTAATACTATTTAATATTTTATTATTATTTAATTAAAGAAAGAAAATAAATTGAATAAAATTGATTTTTTTCTTATGGGTGAGAATTTTAAAACGAAAGGAATTTAAAAATTAATTAATTAATTACCAAAGAAAGCTTAAAGAAAAAATTATCTAGTCCATTATCATCAGTAAAAATTGCCATGGTTACCTATAGAGAAAGTACATATAGAAAATAATGCCACCTTATTTATTGTATAAAAAATTAAATAAGAATGTAATATTTATTTTTAAAATAAATTCAGTTTCAGTTTAATTAAAAAAAATTAATTAAATTAAAATATATAATTTGATAAATAAATTAATTAAATAGTTGAACTATTTAAGTAAAATAATTGTCAAAATAAAATATTAACAATAAAAATAATTAACTAAATAAAATATCGACCAATTAATAAATAAAATCAATTAAAAAAAATAATTTATATAAATAATGAAATTTTAATTGATTAATTAATTAAAAATGAATTAAAATTGTCAATATTAAGTAAAATAAGAAATCTAGTACAATATTAAAAATGTGAAAAATACAAATTAAATTTTTGAAAAATATCATTTATTTAGAACCATCACCATTACCATCACCAGCAGTACATCAACGAGAAAGGGTTCCGCTATGTAATCAATGACGGTGTTTACAATTCATTCAACTGTATCGTGTTCGACCATGCAAAACCGATTCCATTTGGCATTTTCGACAATGATGGGTATTTCAGAGAAATGTCGAACGAAAATGAATTGTAGGATTTTTTCTATTTTCTTCTTTCCGACAATCACAATTTGTTAATTTCCGTTTTCGATTCAGATATCTATCGACAATTTTCGGACCGACTTGTGATGGATTCGACTGCGTAATACAACAGGAACCGTTACCGAAGATGGAAGTTGGCAATTGGATTGTTTGGCCCAACATGGGAGCGTACACCATTGCTGCCAGCAGCGGTTTCAATGGCATCGAAATGGCAGAAAAGCACTATTTTATGTTCCAGCAGGACGCCGCTGATATGGAAACGTTCCTGTCGCGAAATGTATTGAAAAATCGATTCGAAGAAGACAAATTGGATAATCAACAAATCCTCGCTGTCGTCGAAGTGGCTTGAAAACCTTCGTCGTCTTTTTCTCATTCTCTACAACTTTTTCGTTTTTTTTCTCTTTTATCGTTTCTGTTCTTTTTCATTTTTTTACATTTCTCTTTCTTATCTTCTCATGTTTCTTCCTCCGTGCGTGCTTGTGCGTCTGGAATTCTCCGTTAATTGAACTTTGATATTAATTATAATAAAAAATAGTTAATGATCATAAAAATAATGAAACGATGATCGCTCTGTGATTCTTTACACTGTTTAGGATCGATACGATCGTTTTGATTACGTATCGTTAATTGTTGGTAAATGAACGTTTAATCTATTAATTACGTTTTAGAGTCAATAAATTGATGAGCGTTGCTTTATTATTATTATTATTTATTGAAATTACAGGAGCTTTCCGTATAGGAAGAGAAAAATTATTTCAAATTTTAATGATTATAGATATTTTTTTTGGAATCTTTAAAATCAATATTTAACAAAATTTATTGATTTATTATTGATTATTGATTCATGAGTTTTGAATTATCATTACAATTATATTATGGATTTTATAATGATTATATTTAAGAAGAAACAGTGTCAAATTTTATTATCAATTCAATATCGATACTGTGATTTGTCTATAAAAAATATATATATATTAATTATTTTAAAAAAATAAAAATAACATAAATCATGATAATAATAAAAAGGCAAAAAATTTAAAAATTTTGTTATAATTATTTCGATATCTACACTTTTATTAGTCTTAAAAATTGATAGACTAATTAAATGTTTTAATTAATAAAAATGTTTACTTAAAAAAAAAGAAAAATTTTCGTTATAATCAATTCAATATTGATACTTTGATTTTCTGTAAAATTAATTAACTAAAATTTCCATTTTTAAAGGAAAACATTATTTTATTTGATTTTCGTTGAAAAATAAGCGGATCATGATTTTGTGAATATGTTGAAAATTAAAATTGTTATTTTGTTTAAATTTGACAGATCTTTAAGAATCGATTTCTTACGTTAAAAAATAATGATTATAACGTAAAAAATACCTAACAAAATATGAATGGTAATGAGGATTTTTGAAGGCTTAATCAATAGAACAATTCATTTGTAATAAGGTTTTAACTGGTAATAAGATAACATCAGTTCGTTTTTGGATGGCCCAATATTTAAAAATGAAAAATTCTACTGTCTAAAGTATATATTTAAGAAAAATATTTTAATTTTTTTTTGGAAAAGGAACGGGTTATATTGGATTGTGTATGTTCTTTTTGTTTTTTCCTTCATTTTGAAAATTTTATGTTCATTTTGTGGTACTTTATCTGGATAGAAGATTGTTTTCTGAATAACTTATGACGTTATTTGAAATTCTTTTCTTTTGTTTTCAAATCTTCTAATTATGTGCTGTCTAAAGTTCTTCGACGCGTTCGATTACGTGACAATATTCAATATACTATTCTTAAATAAATAAATTCTTTTCTCATTCATTAACTTATAATCTGTTCTATCAAGAGAACACTGTTTTTTCTTCAATTTAATATTCCATTTATTTTCTATAGGTTAACATCCGAGTATCTTTCACAAGTAAACATCTTCGGGATATCATACCATACACTAAAAAATTACTTATTAATAATAACTTAAATAACTTAACTTAAAATGCAGGGGGGACATCTAGACAGATTTATCCTTGACTAATTGAAATAAAATAATAATATTATAAGTATAATAATATATAATATATTAATAGTAAAAGATAATAATATGATACAATATTATGACATAGTAAAATAATTATATTATGTATAATATAATACAATATAATAATATTAAGTAATAAAAACATTAAAACCAATAATACACGATTCAAGTCTACCCAAGATAATACTTTTACTGAGGACTCGTGTCAATTATATTTATTTTTATCCAAATCCACTTTTCTGGCTGCCTCAGTCAAGTCAATGTCTACAGACTTCTGAAAAATTTACTAAAAAATTGCTATCAAATAACAAAATCCAACGCTCATTCTTTTGCTGTTTCCCGTACCAGAACGTTTACCATTTTGAATTCCGTGAATAAATCTTAAAGAAATTATTCCTAAGTCAATTTTATTAAATTATTGTTTCAATAAAGTATTTCGAGAAGGATTGAGACCTCTCGATTTCCTGTTTGCAAATAATACAGATGTAGTCTACTTGGAAAAATAAACAGTGACAATCCAAAGTTCATTAACAACATTGAAGCTTTTGATCAAGTCCTAATTTTAAAAGTTAGAATGAAGACATTGTTATGGCGGCGAAAGACGGGAACAGTAACGGAAAAATAATGTTCTCATTATTTGAAGAACGTTTGAAAAATTTTAATTGTAAAAATGCTAATTTCATTGCAGAAATTTTTGACAATTCTGTTAAGGCAGTGATCGAAGGTAACTAGGTAACGGTTGCTGTGTAATTATAAACAATAGGAAAAATAATAATTAAAGTCGTACTTCTATTGAAATAGAGCGTCACTTCTCTTTACTATGTTTGTTTACAATTATTATTATTATTATTATTATTATTATTATTATTATTATTATTATTATTATTATTATTATTATATAATATTTTAAAAAAATTTTTTGGGAAGAATTTTGTTCAATTTTTTATTTAGTACATTTAAAGGAAAAAAATTGTCCAAGACTTTTTTTCATTAATTTTTATTACAAACTAATTAAAACAAAATAATTTCTAAAAGTTTATTTACGTGGTTCGTTCAATAATGCCTCGGACTAACAAAGAAAAAACAGCACAAAAAACTGAAACAACTTTTATTGAACTACATTGTACTACGAAGTACTTGTTCGAAAAACATATTGAATTATTTTTCTATATGACTACCATTGGCAGCAATCAGCTTATTCCATCGAATAACCAAATCTTTAAATGCATCACCATAAAATGTCCAGGAAGCTCTACAAACCACTGTTCAACAAATTTCTGGAGTTCATCTGATGTCTCAAAATGATGGTCACGTAATGCTTTCTTCAGGTGCTAAAACAAAAATAAATCGCTTGGAGCAAAGTCCAGACTGTAAGGTGGATGTTGGAGAAGTGCAAAACCATTCTTTTCTGTTGAACATCGGAGCATTATCAACAGGGAGCCAAAGTGGAACAAATTTTTTATTTCTGTTTCTTTGCACGGCGTTCCTCAACCAATTTGGTAGTATTGACTATTTATTATTTGTCCATTAGGCAAGAAATCTAGATGAATGACTCCACTTTTGTCCAAAAACACTGAGAGCATCAGTTGTTTTTGATGTGAGGTGCTACTTCTCCTCTTCAGAGGAGGTTTCTCTTCTACATGTCTTCATTCAGATGATTACCGTTTGGTTTCAGGTAAATATAAAGAAAGAGGTGTCCTGTCCTCAGTAAATCAAATTAAAAAGTTTTCGGTGTTTATAATACTATTATTATTAATGCGTTTATTTTTAAAGGCTGATGTAGATTTCTAATAATGAAAATTTCTAAATTAGATTTTTTCTGATTATTAATATACAATAGTTATCCGTACGACCTAATCTTTTAAGGAAATAGCATTATATTTATGTTAACTCTTAAAAAATTATTGTTTAAACGTCCATTTATGTACATAAAAGTAGATTTTTAATTTATATAGCTTAACCAGGTTTTCATAGGATTTCTAAATCTATGTCAGAATTGATTATTTAAAAGTGGTACAAAGACAAAATAATACTCTACAGACTTCCGAAATCTCGTTGTTACATTGAGAAAAGAAAAATTTAATCTTGGCCAAATATCAGACATTCTTAAATGTCCAAAATCTAGGGTGCAGTATATTTTTTGGAAAAGTTTTCTCGTGATAGCAGCGTAAATACTGGGCGAGGAAGACCAAAACTCACAACAATCAAAGAAAATAGAATAATTCATAGAATTATGAAAAAATTCGTAGGTTATCAGCCCAAAAAGTAAGCATAGAAATTAAAAATTGCAATTAAATCAATTTTTTCGTCAATTGTGAAAAATCGTTTTTCAAAGATAGAGTTTCATGGGATGATGGCACAAAAACCCGTGAAATTTAAAGAATAATCGGAAAACCCGTGTTGCATAGGTCAAAGAAGAATAAGCATATATGAAATATACATGGTGCGTGCGATAAATTGACAAGAATTTTGAACTTTAATATATCACGTGTTTTTAATTAAAAATTCATAACTTGTTTAAATAATCATAAATCCGCATCATTTAAGTTAATTTTTCATTTATAATTTCCAAATCAACCATCCAAAGAATTTGAAGTAAGATAAAACATGTTTGCGAGCAAAACTCTAAAGAAATTTTAGAGTACAATTACATCTTTTTACGGTATACAAGATTTCTGATGAAAATCCTGATGCTGCCACACCCAAAAGAAAAGAACATAAACTGCGGAAAGTCAATGAGGTTGATTGCAAGAGAGCTGGAATTATCGGAAAAACAGTTAGAAAGATTATTTCGAAAATACAACAAAGAAGAGTCCAGTTCATAACACACACAGCAAAAGAAAGGAGTTTAAAAAGAGCTAGGAAACTTTTAGCAAAAATGAAAAATCAGAGAAAAAAAATTCTGATAGTGTTACCAATGTCCCAATAGTGATTAAAACTAAAAAATATACAATCAATTTTTTACTATCCTCAAAAACTTCCTTCTCAAGTTTCTATGAAAGTAAAGTATTTTTTAATGGCTTTAAAGTAAGCATGAGAGCTTTGACAGGAATTTCATTAAAGGGAAAAAACATCCATCTGCTGTGCAACAAATAGGAATCTTTATTTTATTATGTTGTTCAAACTAGTCCTTTTAATGTTGACTTTTTTTAAATATATAAACTACTAGCTTTGCTAAAATTAATATACGAAATCGATTTTAATAATGGACAATGCTCCTTTCCAAACACTACAAGAATAAGGAAATTGATAAAGAAAAATGGTTTCATACATAAGGAAAGTATTTCTGTTTGAGGTTTT
Organism: Bipalium vagum; assembly: GCA_037834085.1. Classification (NCBI taxonomy): domain Eukaryota; kingdom Metazoa; phylum Platyhelminthes; order Tricladida; family Geoplanidae; genus Bipalium; species Bipalium vagum. Next base: position 3,720 of record JBBMKC010225476.1, on the reverse strand, counting down.
TGAATTTTTAAAGTTATGAACATATAACTGTTGTAATTAACACTTTGTCAAAATAGATCTTTACAATGTCAAAATAAAGGTGAAAACTGTGTAATAGTAACTATAAATTATCATAATTTAAACTGTTTCAATTTTTTTATCACAGTAATTTATTAACTGATCATATATTTGTTAAGATCCTAAGAGGGTTGATAAAGTGATGTTAAAATATGGAGCTTGAGCTTAACTTAGATCTCAACTGTTGAAGGTTGCTTAAGGATGTGTTCGTCAAAATTATTTAAATGAACTAAATTAACGATGTAAATTTAATACTTTTATTGAAACCGAATTAAGATTTGATAATACAAATGAGTGATACCAAGATTGACCGATTAAAGTGATTTTATTAGTTATAATTATTATTTATAAAAATCCTCTCGCACTTAGACTCAGAGGTCCTCAGCAAAGAAAAACAAATATATTTCACCGCCCTAATTATCGTGTGAAATATGAACAAAAAACAAAAAAAAATAAATGAAAAATAGAAAGTAAAAGGTTATTTGATCTTCAGGTCCTGGCCCGAATATTTATTTAAAATTAATTTACACAAACTGTGTCTTGACTAACAAGACATGTTTAATTAGATATGTAAAAATATAAAACAATAAATATTACTAAAAATCGGGACCAGTCTTATAAATCTCAGATCTAAAGCTGGTTTTATATTATATTATAAGATAGGAGTTCCGGTATCTGGTAATATTTTAAAGCACAAGGCAATGGAATTTGCGACACAAATGGGTTTTAAAACTTTTCAAGCAAGTACAGGGTTTCTTGACAATTTCAAGAAACGACACTGGATTAAATTTCAATCTATCCAAGGTGAAGGTGAATCAGCAGATATGGATATTATGTAATAATAATATTAACATAAACTATATCCTCATATTAATTTATTATTTAATACTATATCTTGTTTATTATATAATATATTATTATTTAATTATCACTTTATTATTTTTCAATTATCACTTTAATATTTTTCGGTCAAAATTGGTTTACATTATTTCCAAAACATGTATTTACAACAGAAAAGAACACAATTAACACGTATAAAGAAAAATTGTCGGATACACAATGTTATTTTTGAATTTTTATATACACAATGTTATTAAATCTGGGATTGCACTTGACTTGAAATTGGTCCTCTGGGCTGTACTTGTCGTCTTTGACTTGTTGCTGGTCCTCGTAGTCTCAACATATTCATCAAAGAACTTTAATGTAGAAAGTGGCATGTTTACTGAATATTTCTGTACATGCGTGCTTGTTTGTCTATAATATATCGAGTTTTGATTAATGGATCAACGGTTTTTTTGCGAAATTATTTTTTCAACGACTAAATAGAATTTAAAATTTTTGGTTTTCAGATATTTTATTACAAAGTATTTTCTCTTTTAATTTTGATTATCCAGAGTTTCGAATCAACATCTGAACACGTATCACAGTCAAGCCGATGCCCATAGAAGAGAAACCACCCAGGTGTTCAATGAAACACATCGCAAAGCGGGTGTACAACTCTTTCCAATTACAAAATAATTATTTACTTGAATAATTATAATCAACTTAACTCAAAAGATATCGCATTAACTAAGACAAATTATATTTTATTCAATAGGAATTTTAATTTACTATAACATATGTAAAAATGTAGAGCTAAAAGTGTAAATAATTATTGTGTAATAATTATTATTATAATAAATTTGGTACTATATTTTTAATTATAAGAATTTTTATCACGTTCGATACAGCTAATTACCTCTCGTTCGAGCTCTGAAATTAATTCATATTGTTTCCCATTAGCATATACCTGACGTGCTTGTATCCCAACAAAGATTTTCTATGGGATTCAGGTCTGGTGAATAGGGCGGCCAAGACATAAAATCGATATTTCTGTCTTGTAGTCATTGAGAAGTGGAATATGCAACATGGCATCGACAAATCCTGTTGGAAAATTGGTTAGTCTTCGCTAAAATCATTCATAAAAGGAAGTAAATGTGCTCCTAAAAGCATTTGATAATCAAATTGATTTATGGTTTTCATTTTCTTCAATAGCAAGTAATCGAATAAATTGAAATTACTCTGCCAATTTTTATCCGATTGACTTTATTTTTCCACAATTGGACTCACAATTTAATTTTATATCTATTGATATCCATCTTATAAAACAATTATACAACGATTTCACAGTATAAATAGGACTGTGATATTTTGATAAAAAATTTGTACGATTATTTCCGTATAGGATCTCTGGGGAGAAATAGGCAAGTGGTTGCTGTTTTTTCAATATTTTGTTGGAAATTGAAGTATTATTAATTATATTTTCAGTATATATTGATAAAAATGACAATTTTCTTCCAAATTTTCTACTAATTTATTGACATTTTTGTGTGGAAAATGGGTTCATTTCCCCCTCATCTTGATAAAATTTTTGAATGGGTAATTTTGTCAAAGATCGATCTCAACGACCTTGAATTTTCATATGGGGAAAATTCGCAATAGATTGCTCTTTTTTCAATATTGAAAATATATTGATAAAAGAGGCAATTTTGTGTCGATCTGTCAAATAATTTAATGACATTTTTAAATGAGTATTATCAGCAGAATTGCGGAAATTATTGGTAGTTTTGCCTCATCTCTGATAAAATGTTGTCAAAGATCGATCTGAACAATTTGGGATTTGGATATGGAAAAATTGGCAGTTGATTGATATTTTTTAAATATGGAAAATTTTATTGATAAGAAGGGCAATTTTGGGTCGATTTTTCTTAATCATCTTACTAAAAAAGTAAAACATTTAATATTCTCGTTTTTATCATTGCACGTATTTATAGCTTCCAAAAATTCCAAAAATCATATCAAATGCTAATTATGTGGTGGTATTGAAAAAGTTTTGTTTCTAATTTTTTAATTTCTAAGATAAAAAATATTTTAGGAAAATTGAGGTAATGACAAACACAAACCCCTACCAATTAAACATGATGTGAAATACTGAACGATTTTAAATGCATAAGTAATAAAGTAAATTTGATTTTCCAGATCAGTATCGGACGAAAAAATTTTTGATTCGATTTACATGTTTAAAATTATTTTTCATTGAGCAGCTGCAGTGCCTGGAAATGCAAGATTTTATTCCTGTAGTCCTACATCTCAAGTTAGTATAAAATATAAGTTTCAGAAGAAATATAAAAAGAAGATTATGTAGTATATTGTTATCTCTGAGGTTGATGTTTCAAAGGTTATTTGTTCAAAATATTAATTTGTCTGTGAAAAGAAGACATATCCTCGAACAATAAGGACTAAAAAATTGGGAACTTGATTTCAGAGTAATATCTCAAGCGTAATTTAATGTTGATGTTTTAACGCTTGATAAGTATGAGGAAAATTATCTTAGAATAGCTGCTTTGTCTTACCAAGAAGGGCCTAAATACTTAAGACTTAAGTGTTTTTTAAAGAAACTTTCATCTCAATCGTAAAATAATATTTGCTAACGATTTAATGAAAGTGAACATTTATTTTAAATATCTGAATATCTAAGGTAAGTTTATATTTGTCCAGAAATTATAATTTTAAATAAAAAATAGTTTAACACTATATTTCCGATATCAACTACAGTAGAACCTCTATATAAGGTACACCCAATATAAGGTACATACGGTATATAAGGTACAATTTTAAGCAATT
>JBBMKC010225466.1:0-11919 GCA_037834085.1 Bipalium vagum | reverse complement strand
TGTGTTATTGTTATTATTATTATTATTAGTATTATTATTATTATTATTATTATTATTATTATTATTATTATTATTATTATCACTCAGACTCTTTGGAAGTCTTTAAAATTCAAAGAAATGTGCCTTTGGTCAACCAAATAATAATTTTAAATATTAATATATAAAATTTTTAATATGATTAATTATTATTATTATTTTTATTATTCATATTTATGCATTATATTTATTTTTATATTTTGAAATGAAATTAAAAAATGGCAAATTATAGAAAAAATACAAAAAGATAACATAATAATGAAAGGAATTAAATACCAAGAATTTCAGAGGTCATGGCATCCAAAAAAATATAAAACAGTTATTAAGATTGTTCTATGGTACCATTAAAATAGTTACAGAAAGAAACCATATAAAGTTAACCCTATTTTTTAAAGTCACACAAAAGATAATTCAACCTTATTATCGATCATCATATTGTTTACTCGACGCAATTGGTTAATGTATAGGAGCTTATCGACTGTCTTGCCTTTTGGGACCATTTCCCATTGTATCAGATCACCCTAATTCCACCAAACACAGATCATATATATTTTTGGATGCATTATGGTTATTAAGAAGTTTTTATATTACCTAATTTATATAATAATTTTAATGATATTTCAACTAGCTGCTAAGGGATAACGTTTTTAAAATTATTTTTTGCATTACGCTTAACTTTGATTAAACAGGACAAGCTTGATATAATAACTTGTTGATCAAGGTTTTCTATATACTTAGAGATAATTGTTTTTTTGACGTGATCTAATTATTTTCCTTAATTATTAAAAAAAATGAAATTTATATATATATATTGATATATAATATCCATTTGATTAGACTAGTTTGACTTATCGGATACCCTATTTTCAAAAATTTTATCTTATACCTGTTAGATTTTAACGACTTTCCTTTTATAATTTAATTTACCAAAGAAAAAAGTTCAGAAAAATTGTTATCAGGAACCAAAGCTTTAATGTTTTATTACTAATTCAAGTTGTAGTAAGAATAATAATGATATAGATTTAAATTAAATACGATCAAATTATATTTTAATCTTTAATTATTTTAATAGAAAATAAGTTGAATAACAAAAACAATTTAGAATTAACCAATTCAAGAAAATAAAAAATTAATAATTTTAGTAAGAAAGTAAAATAACTTTTCAATATTTAATAATATTTTAATACAATTTACAAAACTTCTTTTCTTAAAATGTTTCAATAAAATATTTTCAAAAGACCCAGTTGTTTTAAATATGAGAATAGCGAAATATTCAAATTTAATTTTTTTCTCCAATATTACTTTATCATTCGAATTATAATTAATTTTGTTTCTTTAATTTTTAAGGAAAAATTAACAATTTTAAACATTTTGTAAAGTGTACTTGATTTTAAGATATCTCATTCTCAAATATTATGAATCAATAATTATTTTTTTAATATTATGGTAAGTTATTTATTTTTTTATTGTCTTTAACATTTTTTACAAATAAGATAATTCACGTAAATATTTACAATGTTTTCTTAGTAAATAATCATATTTTTACTTTGACGATTGTTATTTTTGTATTATTTCACAGAGTTAAGTTTTAGTTATGAGTTAAAATTTGTGTAAAATCGAAATTGATTGTTAATCGACTCAGTTTTATAAATGTGATAATAAAACGAGTAATATTAAAATCAAAATTTAAATGAAAATGTTTTTAATGCATATAGTTGAAATGCAGTTTGTATAATTTATCTCTGCTGGTGTGTATGCTAAGTTTACTAAGTTATATATTTTGTCCGCGAATATCAATTTGATGCTTGCTTACTAAAGTTGCTTATCTCAAAACCGATGAATGTTTGGTGTTTGTCTGAAATTTTGCTTTATCTTTTAAGTCTTTCTGTCTTTATACTTATTAGAGAGGTAATGCCATTACTAAAATGGGTCTTATATTTATTTGTTCCTTTACCATACACATTATTTTTTTAAAATATATTTTTCTGGTAATTAATGTTAGTATTATTTCTTTCATTATTAACTAATGATATTTATTTATTTCTTCATTTGATCAAACTATGATTACAGTTTGATTTAAAAATTATTACAGAGGTTCTGTATGGAGTCTAAAATTTTTCTGAGAGAAAATATCGATGCTTTTTGAAATTGACTTTCCAATGTCAACTTTGTTCTTAAAAAGCACTTTTTCGTAGAAATTGAAAAATTTCCCGATCGGTTTAGTGATGTTTTTATTCAAAATTAATTTTTATCGATTTTTTTAAAAATTGTGTTTAAATATTATTTAAATAAATTTTTAATTAATCAATTATAAATCAATATACATTCCAGTGAAAATGGAACGCTGTTTTTCGTGTGCAGAAATTGGGAATTGTACCGAGCTTTATGTACGTAAACCACCGGATTATTATGGGCCTTATTTTCCGACTTTTGAACGTTACAATCCACCATCCAGTTCCAATGCAATCTCGGCCGATGGAACGGTGAAAGTGTGTGGATTGTGTAAAATATATCTCCACAGTCAATGGCAAAATTTTGAGTCATACAAATTGCCCGAATCTCGTCGAATCTACTTTACGAAACGCCATGACGGAATGCCGTTTTCTGGTAATGACATGTATTCGTCACATTCAGAATCTTCTGTCAACAATAACAGCAACAATACAAATAACAAATCATTTTCATGGATGAAATCTGACATTGCGAAACCTTTGAACATTTCCAATATGGATTCCGTTAATTTGACCAGCAAAGCTTTGACCAATGCCAACACAAAACCCGGCATGATAGAGATTCAGTCCGATAAAGGAGAATTAATCGAAGATTCAGCCCTGGAATTGAATTTCACTGCAAACAACAATAAACAATTGACGGAAAACTATATCAGCTGTTTTGTTTGTGGAATGCCATGCTTAAAGTGGCACGCCAGAACTGCATATTCATCCCAGGTATGTGGTTTTATCATTGGAACCATTAGTTAACTACATTATTGATATTTTATTCTTATACATTTATCTAAAAATGAACTAAATCAATTGCGCACACTGGTCGCATTAAAGCACTGCCCTCTCTAGTCAGTGATATTATTTTTCTATTGTAAACTCTTGTTTATGTTCAGATTTTCTTTAAATTTTAGGTAATAATGGATTAATTTCTTGTTAAATGTGTTACTGAACCGAATTTTATGTTCAGCTTTAGTTTTACACGATTTTAGTGAAAGAATTAAAATCTAATGCGATTGATGTTAAAAATCGAATTAGTATCACACAAATGATAGAACGTGTTTTTAAATTAATATTTTTGAAAAATATATCGATGTGCTTCATTTATAATTTTGGTGAAAATCGTGACTTTCTGAAAATTAAATTTCTTGTACGTAGACTGAGCACCGTGACTTTTTCTGTGCTCCTTATTGACTCATGAAATGACTTTATTTGTGTCCCTCTCCTCACTCTAACCTGGGTTCTTTGTGGCAGTGGGTGGTTGAAGCAAAACTACGATGATTGATTCAAATGTTATTGTGAATTTTAATTATTTACATGTACTATGAAAATTAAGTGATGTTAATAGGAAGATAAAGCTCTACGTCAAAAAGAGCAATAAAAAAGCACTTGGAACTGAGAATGTATCGGGAAAACAAGTGTATTGGATGAAGAAATCTGTCCATTAATGATTTCGCGTTAGTGAGGGTGAAAATTAATATTTAATGATTTTTATCACTCCAACGACGTGATGAGTGGTTTAATTGGATTTTTTTTCTTAATTGAATCACATATATGAATCGTTTTTATTTTCTTTTGGCGGCAATGGAAGCAAACTGCGTCACCCGAGTGTTACCACCACACACAAAAATAAAACCGGTTGTTTTCGCACTTTATTCCTACAAAAATCCATCTTCACAAAGGCCATTGACTTTTGATAAGAAGTTGATTGAGTTTATTTCGAACATCGATTTTTAAAATCTTGAATCGATTATAATGATTTGCAAAATCAGTATTTTATGAAAATTGTCAGTTAAATTGACTTTGTTTAAATTCTGAATTATGTATTTTGATAAATAAATATTTTTCATATTACCAATTATAATTATTTGTCAGACTAATCATTATTTTATCGATAACTTTTTGCATCATTTCCAATTCCAGTCTCGAATTTAAAACGGTTTTATTTTTTCTGGCATGGTTTTTGGGTATTATTTAAGAAAATATCTGCGAATTTTATTACCCACTCAAACTACGGATACTATCTTGGGATTATATGAATAAATCCAGAAACACGCTGCCATACACACAATGAGACACACACGCACTCACAAACCGACATACACATTCCCAGAGTGTCGTAATGAGATAATCAAGTGAACTAATTTCAATTAAATGCTGATGCCTGAAAAATGTTTATCTCATTGCATTTATATTTGGCGTCGTAATTTACCATTGTAGAACTTTTGTCAATGAGTTGTATTTTGGTAAATGAAAGATTGTGGCAATAAATAAAAATCAACGCCAAATTGTAAAACGGATAATTAAAATAATGATAAATTTTACCAATTGTAAATATATATATTTATATGTATATATATCTGTATTGAGATAAATATATCATTGTTATGTAAATAATATGTGATTTATTTGTTTGAGCTGGACAAATATTGTCATTGTTGATGTAATTTATTCATTAAATTATTGCAAAATTCCGTAACAATTTTTTTCAACCAGTTCTCGTTTTTTTCTTATTGTTTCTTTTAAGGTTTATAGAAAATTTTTTTGAGGGGTTAGGAGAAAGAGGAGGATATCTTAAATCCGTTAATTTTTTATTATTATAAAATTGAATCTGTTTGTAATCAATTTTCTAGTCTTTTAATATAAAAGATAACTTTTCGAACTTCCAGAAAACTAATGGAATAATTTTTAATAATTAAAAGGATATTTAGGGTGAACTTATATAACTTTTCAGCACCACAGAAATTGTTTAAAAATAATTGTTGCATGTTTGATAAAAAGCTTATTTTATTGAAAATCAACTGAAATATCTTTTATACCTTTTCCAAATCATTGGCATTGTTTCGCAGAAAAAATCGATTCGGTATTGATTAATCCTGATTTTCAAGTATTGTGCATGTGTAGTGAAAAAAATATATTTTAAAATGTTGCTTAAATTGTGAACTCTTCCAGAAGAAATGTTAAAGAGTTGAAATTAAAAAAAAAATTATCAAATCGATATGAGAATTATTATAAATTTGGAATATTAAACATTGAAAATATCATAAATTAAGTAATAAAAAGGTCCTAGTGTATTATGAAAAATACATCGAAAAAATAAAAATAAAATTTTATTTATTTTTTTAAAATGTAAAATGAATAGGTCAAGTGTTGGCCACAATCAATGGCTTATAATTTCTAAGAAGCGATTCTCACAACATATTCATTTGAGAATGTGGAAAAATCGAAAGTCTGAGACACAGGCACTGTAAACATTATTTGGTTGAGAATGGATTAAGTTTCAAGATCAATACCAATATTCGATACAACAGTACGATTGAGGAAAAAAGCTCGCGTTTGATACCATTGTGATACCATTGTGATACCATTTTTGTTTTTATAACGTTTTTAAAAAGCTATTTTTATATTATTATATCAATAAAATATTTGTATAGGCTGCTATTAAATGTACATTCTTTTAAAATTGTTAATCATATATGTAGAGATGTGTGAAAAATCAATCGAATTATCACGATCTTCATATTTACACAGTGATTATTCTTTGATAAATTCATTGATAAAAGGAAATACTTTCCTCTCATTTCCTTTCTTAGTAGAAAATTACTAACTGATTTTTAGATGCTGGAAAACAAGGAATATTTTCCATTTTTTGAAAAACTTGATCCTCCACTATCATCGATTGGCTTGACAAATGGTGCCACAAAGATTTGCATTCAATGCGAATCGGATTTGTCCAGGCAATGGGATCATTATGAAAAGTTGTCTACTGATCAAATATCAAGAATATATCACATCACCAATGATCATTCATCGCAATTTTCTTTCAACAACCCAGGCAGATTTATCACAAATTCTGCTAACAACAATCAACTTTTGTCCATGTTGAAAGTGAAAAACGTTGCTGTCAAATGTGCTCTTTGTCTCAATAAAATAATCGATTCGTACAAAGTATCTTGGAATTCTCGTTCTAGCTGTCTGTGTATTCCGAACCTGAAGAATTTTCCATTTCCCAGCGAAGGAACTATGGTATTGGTTTGATTATTTTCTGTTCATTAAAAATGATATTTATTTTAATGTTTCGATTTGGTTCACAATAAAAGAAATTTCTGAATATTTATTGATAATAATAATTATTAAGGATTTTGTAAAATTATAATAAATATAAATTAAGATATACAACATTAATAGCAATAATTGTGATATAATAATAAATAATAATGAGTATGATAATAATAATGATAATAATAATAATAATAATAATAATAATAATAATAATAATAAATCATTACATTTGTTTTTCGAAAAATTTATTTTGAAGTTTTTTATTCCAAAATTTTAATACTAACCTTCTTTTTCCTCAAAATTATATATAATTTTCACTTACAATCATTCAGCAGTATTATTAAACCCCGTTCTTTTCAAAATATTTATACAAAAGCCCGAAAAGGAAGCTTGTTATTTACACCATTTTTTGACCGAAATTCGGACTTTGTTACTCTCTCTGATTGAGCTATGGAACGTAATTGAAATAACATCCTTTTGTAATAACCGTAAAATGACAATTTATAAAGGTCTGTAAAATAAGCCAACGGAATTTGTATTTCATTAAAGGTGATTTAAAGACAAAATATTCTTAACATGTAGTATGTCATGGTAACAGTGCAAGCAGATTTCTCGTTAACAGTCGACATTATCAATTCATAATTATTATTAATTGATAACATTGGTTTGATATTTTTAATCACCAGTATTTTAAATAGAGATATTATCGATTCTAAATATCTACTTGAAAAATAAAATCTACACCAGCACTTTTTTGGTTACATCTGTTGCAATTTTTCGTTCAAAATTGCAATTTACAGTTATTTTCTTCTCATTTTCCACTGAATAACAGTTTCTTTTCAGCCTGAAAAACTGCTTATTCCTCCTCTCTTTTTCTTTTTCCTCTTCTCTACTTTCTGACCCAAAATTAACACTTTCGATCTTGTTTCTGTATTGTTTTCCGTACCCATCGTTAATCGATGACAGAATTTATCTTTTTTTTAAATAACTGCATATTTTCTACGAAATTTTCATCAAACCATCAAAATGGACTCTTAAAACGAACGAGAAATTAATATATTTCATTGATTTTCCCCCTCTTAAGTCTATTCAAATTCAATCTCCATTATGATGAATAATCATGTGATGGGACGGGAGAAAAGGGACCTATTTTTATAAGACTGCATCACCACCAGGATTACAACAAGAAAATTTTTTTATATCACAATCGTACGACATCTGTACACTTTCTCAACAAATTTACTTGAAAATTATCAGTCAATTTTAACTTGATTTTGTATGCACAATAATATTATTGCAAATTTTAACAATATTATTCATTTCAGTTAAAACCGTTATCAAAAAATGACCTAGTTCACGATTTTTCTTTGTTCTATCATACTATTGATTCATTAGTTTTTCCCCCTCTACAAATAAAATTAAATCAGATTTCTTGTTTCTTCTGTGGAATTTTTTTGCATAACTATTACAACCTCCAATCAGGATTCTGAGATTTTTTTTATCAATTACAAACTATTTATATATGTACATCTATATATATACATCTATTTTTCAATTTAAGCTGTACGTATTTCAGTTATCATTGTGATGACCGGGTTTTTCTCCAACTAACACGAAAAACTTTTACTCTGTTTTCTACTCGTTTTGCCTTTTCGTTGTTCGTTTCTTCAGCGAACGACTCAAAGTGAAAATCAAAAAAAATTGCTAGAGAAAAATTTCCATTTTCAATTTAGTAAACATCAAAATCTATTGATATATTGTAATAGAGATTTGACGAGCAAATTAATTAGAAATTCGTTCTCATTAAGTCACACTGACGAAATTAGACGATATGCACTTAATAATGCTAGAGAAAATTTAACAGCTAGCATTTTTGTACAAGGAAGAGATATTAATTATCTTGACTACAATAATTGAGTTAAGTTTTCATTTGTTCCCTTGTCAATTTTACAATATATCATCAGACATTGTACAGAAAATAATTATTGTAATTTTAATTAAAAACAAATGCATTTTAAAGATCGTATTTGCTTATTATTATTGATGATAATGATGGAAATAATAAAGAAAATTACAGAATAAAATAATAAGAAAAATAGTCATAATAAAAAATTAATATTAATAGTAATAATAATTATGATAATGACATTAAAAGACAAAAATTATTGATAATGAAACAAATTAAAGTTAATTAAATGGTCAGTAAAAAATTATCAAAAATAATATTACTTATTATCATGTACAGCACTGATATCACGGAAAGTTTAAAATAACAAAAATATTATTTTTATAAATAAAAATACTAACAAATAATAATTAATAATAAAATAGTAAATAAATAATAATAAAATAAATAATTATTATAATTTATAGGATCAAATATTATTAAATAAATAACTTTGTATTATATAAAAATAGTATACAATTTTTTAAATAACATTATATTAAATGAAAATATAATTAAAATAACAAAATTATTAATAATACATAATATTATTAATATTAAAAATTAAGTTAAAATGAATTATCGAAATTTAAATAATTAAATAATAATATAAATATAATATTATTATTATTATTTATCATTATTATTAAAAAGGATAATTTTAAAATTGTATCAACAATGAATAATAACTATCATGTCAATAATATTTATTAATACTAACAATGATAGTTAATAGTTATTATAACTGTAATTAGAATAATAATAATACAAATAACTTTTTGGTTTATTCAATATTCATTCTTTGAAAATCAATTTATTGTTTATCGTTTACAATTATATTTTTGGAATTTCTGGAACAATTAGAATTTATAAAATATTGATCAAATAGTTTTCAGCAATACCAAATTAATTTTTTCATTGGTATTTCAGGAGAGATGAGTTGTAACTTTGAAAATGATAGTTGATCCACTGGTTTAATGTAACATGTCTTTGTTTTCCGTGTAAAATATTTCTATTTTTTCAATATCGATACGGTTGAGTTTGAGAAAATATGTACTATTAAACTGTAAAGTTTCCTAAAATATAAAATTGTTTGAAAATGTTTTAAAAATCAATGAATAAACATTTTGGGCGAAAAGAAATGTAGAACAAAAGGATTTATATTAAAAATGAATAAAGTAATAGATTATTATTATTTTTATTACCTATCGAAATATTTGTCTTTATTGAGTATTGATATTTAAATATATAATGTATTTATTTGAGAAAATTGATTTTTTATGATTAATAAATATTATATAGTAATTTTATTATATTATAATATATTAATATTATAAATATTATTTTTATTATTGGGATTTAAAAAATGGAACATCCTCTAAAATTATTGGATCGTAAATTTTTGTAGAATAATTTCAAAAATTGCACAATCATTTATTATTTATGGGCAATAAAAATGATTTTTTTATTCTTGAACTGTTCATTCGAATGATTAATTTAGATTTATTAATATAAAATTTTCCGATTCTCCATAATTTGTATATACAGATGAACAGATTTATCAGACTGACTAATTAACTGAAATGATTGATGAAAAACAAATTATTTTGTCAATCGACTTATTTTCGTGATTATTATTATTTTTTTAAAAAATCAATTATCTAACAAATTCATTGATATATAGGTTGATAAAGTTGCTGAAGAAGCGATTATTTGTGATGTTTGTCATTACTTTCTGTCTTGTGAAACGCAGTCGTTTTGTATGATTCCTTTGCATCTGCGAGAATATAAACTGCCAAAAGTTGGCTATCTGCCTCCTTTATTTTCCGGGCTACATGAAAGTAAACAGACAGCGAATTCAAACCGCAAACCATCGCTTGGCAGCTCTTTATCGGCTTTTTTGCCAACAGCTGATAATTATCAACAAACAAATTCCCAATCCAAAAGACCACGGACTCCAAATCAGAAAGGTCAATCGAAATCCCAAAGTCAGAACAATGAACATAATCGTGCCAGTGTTGTAACAAAAAGCGTCACTGGTAATCAAGATCAGAATGTTGTCGGACCGATTATTGCCAATTGCCATACATGTCTTCAAGAATTACGTGATCCCAATGCTTTGAAAATGCTCCGGGCTATTGCCAGCGAAGAATACAGTGATCAACCATTTTTTCCGTTTCTGAAGACGTAAGACATTTTAATATTATTAATATTATAATTATTATTATTATTATTATTATTATTATTATTATTATTATTATTATTAATTATTATTATTATATTAATTTTCTGTCAGTGTGTAGGACAATTTTTATACGACTTCATTGATATAATTATTCGTTGATACTTTACCTATTTTCTGTTTTTTCAGTTTATGAGTCAGTTTTGTAAAAAGTAACCAAATTGTTATTTCCTGAATGCTTAATTTTTTCATATCAATCAATATACCAAAAAAGAACGTTTTACAATAAAATAGTGTCCATTATAAAAATATAAGTATAGCGATTGTTGAATGAATTTCATGAAATTTCTGAGGACTTACTCACGTAAAGAGCACCGCATGATTTGAGCATTTTAAATCAATATTATTCCATTGAAGAAAATTTTTCATTTTTCAATTGATTTTCTAAAAATCTGAACACAATGCAAAGTGAAACATATAAAGAGAGAAGAGAGTTCAGTATTTGTGTTGTACCTTTTTTATATTGAATAATTATTTTATTAAATTTCATTGATTATTGTGATTTATCCTTTGATAACCTTAGCGTGGTAATTAATATAGATTTTAAACTGTCAATCGAAAATGTTTAGGAAGAAAGAGTGTCAATGTGATTTTTTATCAAATTATAACGGTTTTTAATTTTTTTCCTAGTGAAATTTAAAGATTGACTGATTGACCGGATTCATAGCGGCAACAATTTAGTTTGAACACATTTGGAAATAACAATTAGTATGGAAAATACATGTTAATTATTGATTAGAGACCTAAATGGATAAAAGAAAGTTCTATTGTAATTACGCCCATAATCGCGCATCAGTATGTTATTGAACCATGTCTGTTGTCATAGTATGACACTGGTTGACATCAACTATTTTTTTGAAGAAAATATCAGTAAAGTAACTAATTTCAATGTTGATAAATACTGTACAAGGATATACAGTGTAACTTTTATTGATTAATGTAAATGTAAAACCAATAACTGTTCTATACG
This sequence comes from Bipalium vagum, assembly GCA_037834085.1. Lineage (NCBI taxonomy): Eukaryota > Metazoa > Platyhelminthes > Tricladida > Geoplanidae > Bipalium > Bipalium vagum. The sequence goes on along the minus strand of JBBMKC010225466.1, from coordinate 442 downwards.
AATTTCATATCCTATTTATTTACCAATCAGTACATTCTTTAAAGTGAAAAATTTTCTTCATATTGTACATAGGAATATCAACCTTTTTTTTATTGAAAATGAAAACAACATTGTTCAATCAATAATTTCATAACAATTTTTCTATAAAATCTGCAAATCATTTACGATAAAAGTACATAGTCTCCAAGAGAAAATATGTGAAAATTGTTGAAACTATGAGAATTTATTTCCTTTTAATTTGTTTCAGTTTTAATCTTTCGGGTTTTATATTGTGAATTACATACTTTTACTTAGATATCTAAAAATTTTAATGAATTAAAATGATCGATTCACATTTCGGATGGATAAGGCTGGATAAAAAAAAATTTATTATTATTATTATTATTATTATTATCATTATTATTATTATTATTATTATTATTATTATTATTATTATTATTAT
>JBBMKC010225455.1:0-11919 GCA_037834085.1 Bipalium vagum | reverse complement strand
ATTATTATTATTATTATTATTATTATTATTATTATTATTATTATTATTATTATTATTATTATGATTATTATTTATTTTTTTAAATTACTGAATTCCTAAGAAAATAAGTATAAAGAATTTTATATGAACCCCATTTTTTTTATTAAACATTAAAAAATATTTTGAGAGATGAAAAATTGTTTTATCAGTCATTTTTACAAATATTTTTGTCTCATCGATATTCTATAGATTTCTACAATATATACATTCTCAAAAGAGAATCTAAAATTAATGGTAACATTTATTTTCATTTGGAATAGAGAAAAATAGAAAATATTTTTAGCAATATAAATATTGAAAAATTTGAAAAAAAATATAATTGTTAGAATAACTAAAATAATTATTAATTATTAATTAAAGGAAAATTTTTACACTTACGAATGGTGACGAAATTTTTTGTTACAATATTGTGAAATTCGTAAATGTTGTTCAATTAAGAACGAGGTTTTTTTTGTTTTTCGAATAAAGAATTTTATTTGATATATAAATAAAATTTTTATTTCAAACTCAAGAACACAGATTACCACTAATTATGGAACTCAACCTCAATCATATGTCCTCCTAGAGCACATTTGCAGATTTCCATTCGTTGAATCCAATTTTCATTACACTTTAATACAAATCAGGTCAAATTTAGCAATAGGGAGTTCGAAATTGGTTTTGAGAGCTTTCAGAGTGTCTGGCTTGCTGAAGTAGACTAATGATTTGACATATCCCCAAAGACAAAAGTCAAGTTGTGTCAAACAAGGTGGCCAATGGATTGGTTCATTTCTTGAAATAAGACGCTCATCAAACCTTGATTTCAATTATTGAAAAAGGTTGTCCAGTTTTGTGAAAAGTAACAGTCTTTTTGACCCCACATTTCAGACAACTAAAGAGCTTCTAATTGCAGAAAAATTCCTTTACCGCGATATATTTCTCCATTTACCGTAATTGGTTTTCCAACGTCATTGAAGTAGTATGGATCAATAACGCCTCCAACATAAAAGCCGAACTAGAAAATAAGTTTTTGTGGATATAATGGCATCTTTTGCAACCCTTCTGAGTTTGAGCTTGACCAAATCCGACAATTTTGCCTATTCAAAAAGCCACTGAGCCAAAAATGAGCCTCATCAATTTTCATGAAAAGAAGCTTATAAAAAATCAAAAGCAATCTGGTTATAGCTCAATGAGTATCATAAAAAATCATTTATGACGCAAAATCAATATTGAATAGTGTTAGCAAAGTCGAATTCCCTTTCAAAACCTCCAGAATGACAGAAAGAATTAGCAAACAATAGCTTATAATTTGAAAAAATTAAAATTCCTCTTTATTTGGCGAAGAAAATAATCTCTTCGTTACCTTTCACTTCCTTTTGAGGAGGGGATTAAATATTTTTATTTATAATCTTAAATTTAAATATTTGGCTACAATAGCTCCAGACTGTTCTGGTTTCATATTATTCCTTTTTAAACAAAACCTGTTTCCTTTTGATTTCAATTCATCATCAACGATTTTATCTATTTAATCCCATTATTTTTTGATAAATTTTTTTTAATCTTTGTTTTTTTAATATTTTTTCGTCGTGAGATAATATTTCACCAAATTGTCTAAAGAACATATCAATGACATTGTCATTGACTTTAAGATATTTAAAAGAAAAATGTTAACGTTTTCACAAAGGTTTGAAGAAACACAAATAAATCAATAATTATATAAATTATAGATGAGGTACAATCTTTGTCTCTTTATAAAACTGCTCAAACATAAAAGTAATTCTTTTTTGCCTATAAAAAGGAAATGATTTTAATATTTTTTCCCTTCATTTTCTTTTTAAAATCTCGCCCAATGATGTAATGATATAAATAAATTGAAATATCTTCGTAGGGAAAATATCATTGCAGTTGGTGGTGGCCAATACATTTTTTGTTTTACTGCTGAGAAATTATTCATTATTTGGCTTCAGACTATTTTTACATTGTCACAAGTTCTGAAGAAAGTTTTCGTAATTAAAAATTAGAAAATAAAACAGTAACACTTGCATTGTATCAACTTCACAAATGACTGTTATTTATTTAGTTTTTAAAAAAAATTAAAAAAACATATTGTACATTGGGGGTATTCAAACCTCATTTAAACGTCCTATATTTTATTTATATTATTTATAAATATTAAAAAAGAAATATTACAAAATTACTTGGTGAATTTCTGCAAAAATATCGAATTTTAAGAATAATTAATTAGGTTAAATCGATATTGGTTTTAAATAAATTAAAAAACTGTTTCGTAAAGTTATTTATCTTAAAAAAAATAATATTTTGTATGACTGGAAATAATGCCAGTGTTTTATATTTTGATATCAATCACGTCTAGTTTTCCTTGTCCCATTTTATTTTTAAAATCTTTTTAGAAAAGTGGTACACTTGTTTTCTTTTATAGATTTTTGTTGATTATTTTAACTATTTTTATTTACTGCCTGGAGCTTTGCAACTTGTATTTCATTGTTAACTAATTTTAACTCAATTATATTTGGCATTCTATCTGTGTTTTTCAGAGTCTATTGTGTTCTTGTGAATTTTATTTTGTTTTTCAATAATTAAAGGTTTAATAAGAAATTGATTGAGTAGAAAGTCTTTTTTGTGTATTTATTGGTGTAAAATTCTTACGTACAATTAAATTGTAAAAATAAAGTAATCAAGTTTTCTAAAGTGTCACCGACCGATGTTTTAAGGGTAAAAGAAACAAAATATTAAGGAAAACATTTTATTAATGTACTTTCAGCTTAGTTAGAAAACACGGGGAATGTTACGAAAATAATATTGTTGGCCAGAAAGTAATTGTCGACTTTACATAAAGACATTGAACTTCAATTTACAAGGTTTCCACCTATATTTTGAATTTGTCCAGATCAATTTTGAATTTGTCTATATCATTTCAAAGCCCTAATGAAGAAAAATAATTATATTTCAAATCAAGACAGAGAAATAATCATTAAAGAGTACCTAGATGGTAAATCAGATGCAGAAATAGCATCAATAATGGGATTTAAGGCACCATCAGTACACGCAATCGTAACAACTATAATACTGAAAAACCTATACCAAAGGAATTGAACGGTGGACCAAGTAGAAAAAGTTTGTCAAGTTTTTCATTCTGGATTGATGAAGAGTGTTCAATAACACTTAAAATTAGAAAGAAAAGTTAAAGCTGATCTCTCAATCCATGTCACAAAAAGTACAATATCAAAGTACATTGGTTCTTTTAATTATAGTTTTAAAAGAATATCTGTAATACCAAAACGAAGAAACAGTGAATATGTGATTGAAACCTGCGCAGTATATGCAACAGAATTTATGAACTTAATATCAACAATCGATGACACTAAAATTTTCTGCTTAGACGAAGTTGGGTTTAATATTTCTATGAGAAATGAAGGAGGAATAACTGTATTTTAAATAAAAAATTCATCGTTTAATTTGTAACACTAAAAGATAGTCGATGGATTCAAATTTCAATCTGTGAGTTAATTTAATAGATTGCTTTGTTTCGATTTTTATTTGTCATCTTTCGTAAATATGAACACGCATTTGAGACGTATTTTACTTTACTAAATGTATCATAAGCTGGCAATATTAAAATAACGCAAGTATCGGAATTTTTTTGAGAAATTCCGAAAGGGTGATATTTAATTCAAAGATCAGCAACAATCTGTCATCCACTAGATGCCAAAAACAACGACATCAAAGCCTTAATCAAAGAAGATCATCATAACATAACATGTTACATTTCTAAGAAGCTCAGCATATCACTTGTATCGATCGAAGGCCATATCAAGCGCAAGGGGTTCGTGAAAAAACTCGCTTTACTTACCAACTTAAGGAAAGTTGCATCAAAGTGCTATGAAATGTATGATTTGCTTATTAAACAACAAAATGGCCCATTTTTAGTTTTTAATTTAATTATTAATTTATATAGTTTCATGTATTGTTTTTCAAAATAATCGTTACTTACTTTCTTGCCAAACGAATAATAATTAATCCCAATAGTATAAAAAGATTGTCAAACTGATTAAATGAAATTATTACATGTATTAGGTGTCCTGTTTTTTCTTTAAGAATGAATAAATTTTACATTTTGTATTATTTTTTTAATTTTACTTTACAATGATTTTTATTTTTTGTAATATTTTATATTTAACGTATATGAAGTGCGCATATCACAATATTGTGATTCCTTGTGTACTGATTTTTATATTCAAAGTTAATCAAATAATTAAGGATAATAATAAGTATTGTGATATAATAATAATAATATATATATATATAATAAAAATATAATATTATATATATAAATATAATAATATTATACTTACTGGTACGTTATCTACACTTTCGGAATTCATTTAGTCTCAAGGTTGAGTAGAAGATTTATTTGATGAAAATAATTGATAGGTTGATTAAGTATTTATTTTCATTATTGATTTAAACAAATAATTATCTGAAACTTTTATTAACATTAATTTAATTATTTACTTTTTAAAAGACTTAAAACTTTAAAAACCTTAAAACTTAACTTTAAATTTATTAAAATTATTTAAAACATTTATTTTACATTAAGGATTAAATTTTAATATATTACTTTAACATTTTAAAAAAATATATTATTTTTTATTATTTAATATTAATTAAAATTTAATCCTTAAAATAATAATAATAATAATAAATAAGTATTAATAATTAATAATAATAATAATAAATAATTTTAATTTTAATAAATAATAATAATAATATTTAATCAATTAAATTAAACATATCATACCGTAATAAAATATATGTAAAGGAAGAATTTTTAAAAATAAATTAAAAGATATTCAAAAACCATAATGAAATAATTATCCAGTGGAATTACTCTATTTAAACGATTAATTGCAATGTATTTTTTTTATTATTTTCCCACGAATGATCAAAAAATTCTTTAATTTATAATGGTTAACATTAAATATTAAGTCATCTTAAATTTTGTTCTATAAGTCAAAATCAATTAAAACTGTCTCATTTTAAAATTTTATAACCCTTGATATATTTCCCAGTAAGAAAATAAATATTAATTAAATAAAATCACAATTATTTGATTTCTTTTCACAATTAACAATGTTTAATTAAAAAGTCTTTCTATCTAATTTAGGAAAAGCGTTTTAATTAATTAATTTAATAATTAATATTTTTCATAGGTCATAACATGTGCAATTTCCGTCTTTTTGTCGAGATATAGAACACAGTGTGTTTCTGATATGAAATAATCCTATTATCTATTAAATTCAATTTAGAATGAAATTAATGGAAAAATCCATGTTACATTAATAATAAATATAAATGGTATTTTGTATGTCTTTCAATGCTAATGACTCTTCTGGTTCATTAATCAGACGTGTAGTTGCGCGTCACCCGGCTCACCGTGGACATCTCCAAGGAATATCTGTTTTCCTTAAGCATCATGCATCTCATCTTTACTTGATAGTATGCTTACCTCTTTATTACTGTTCCAAGAATAATGTCTAAAATATGTGTGTGTATGCATTCATGTGTATCTGTGTATTTTGATTTGTGTAGAGATCTGTCTGGTAAATGTCTGTGTCTGGTTCCAAATTATTATGATTGACATTTTGATGAAAATGTCTAATTTTCCATTTGGTGGTGATACGCAAGCCACTCTGCATTGTTGGCATTAAAGCCAAATATAAAATGATTTCCTCTTCATTCCATGTGCCTTCGTTGAACAAGTGTTTTATTGCCCATATGGATGACATAATGGATTATTTAGATAGTCTTGAAAATAAATAAACATTCATTATTTTCATCGAAAAAACAAATGTTTATATCAGAGTGATATTGGCCAGAATGATTGGCAGTTTCAATTTATGTTTTTGAGTTCAATAATAAAATTATTTGACTTTAATATATTCATCTATCAGACTGTTTTGTAACATGAGTTCTGGTGGAAATAATTTATCGAAATTTGATTAAAATCAATTTCAAAGTTAAGTTAATTAAAAAAAATCCATATTTATATATTTGTGTTTCCCACTAAATTTCTGAAAATTAAAAAAAATATTTTTAAAAATTATTAAGATCAATTTTGATATCCAAAATAGATAAAAACAACGAAAAATTATTTCAAGAAGTAACTGGTGGAGTCTCGAAATTCTTGGGGTTTTCTGCAGAAGTTGAAAATTAAAAATTGACATTAATTATGATATTTTATTTTGGTGCCATAATTTTAAAGATCACAAAATTTATCTTTGTTTACTTTTTCTCTATGGATTATTTGCAATTATAAAATAAAATAAATATTTTTCCATTATTATTATTATTATTATTATTATAAATAATTATTTTTGAATATATCTTTTTCGACAATAATGGTTCAACTTGAAAGAGAGACTGTAAACAGCAAATTAAATTTAAGTATCAGTATAATACAGTAGTAATAAATTAATTATTTACGAGTACATAATATGAGGTTTATTAGCATGGAACCGCGGTGATGCTTGAATGATGACAGGTTGTCATTGATAACTATGTTCATTGTTATTTAATTTGCTTTTATTATTCTTTAATATTTCATTCTTTATTAAAAAATTGTCTTGTATTTTCTTTAAAATTAATTAGGCAGTTATCAGTCTCTTTTTAATCATTTCCGTTTTTATTAGATCAAACTAGAGAATTTTGTATATTTAATAATTTTCAATTATGCAGGTTGAGATAAATCCGAAAAATTTTCAAAGTTATTAAAAGAAGGTCATTTTTGTTTAAATAAACTAATTTAGCAAATCAAATCTATGTTTGGAATTTCCATTTTGAATTACTTAATATTAATCATGGGTTTATAATGTGATCGAAAAACAGTTGTGTTGGAATCACTTCGTTTCAGAAGAAAGGCAAACGAAATAATTTGCCTGTTTTTGAGATATGATTTTGAGTGTCGAAAATTTCACCACAAATAAAATGAAGCATATTTGGTTAATTTGAAAATTATAATCGATGCAGATCGTAGTCGAAAGATGAGCGATCTGGTAAAGGAAATTGGAATGGGCAGGTCAATTGTGAGTGTAGCGGTAAATAATGACTTTTTCTACAAATCCTTGTTTCTGGAAGGTGATACATTTGACAGAAAGAGATAAATTCAACACAAAATTAAAAGAATTACCATTTTTAAAAATTCTGAAGTTATGGTTGAATCAGATTCTTCTCTGACTAAAAGATTTTCATTCAGGGTATAAAAGTTAACCACTAAAATGAATGGTGAATCTGCCAATATGTTTCTGAAATTCTAACTTCAGTGATGGTACTCTGTGTGGTAAACAGTGAAGGCCAGATAATGCTACCTCAGTTTTTATAACGTGTTTCAAAGTGGATGCTGATACTTATGAGTATGTTAAATGCGTTTGTAAAACCGCAGAAAAGATGAAATAGTCTGTGGCAGAAAGTATGTCTTCTAACAAGAGCATGGTTCTGATCATAAAGCTAGGAAGGCAGAAGAATGAATTTATGAAAATTTGCTCTACAATTTGTTATCTGATCTATGAACATCTTCAGACCCTGACTGTGCAATATTCTGGATCATTACTTATAGGACATAGTTCAGTCGCAAGTTAATTCAAACCCTCATAACGCAAGCAAGTCTTTAGAGCATATTTTCATGGAGGTAATGACTAAATTGAACTGTGATGACGGAAGTTAAGCGAACATGCAGCGAATTTCGAACCAGGCTCACGGTGGCGGTAACCACTAATGGTGATTACATCGACATCCTAAAATTGAAACTTTCAATCAGTTATATGCTAATTTTTATTTTAATAAAGTTATTAATATATTTTTGTTTTTTAAGATTATAATTTATTTCGACGACCCTGTTTTTTAAATATTTTTGATTTGTTAAAATTGTATGTATTATGTTCTCTGAAATTGATATTGTCATGAAAATTTATCATAGCAGTTTCAACTAATTGTTTACATAAAATGCCTAAAAATGGACAGCTAGTCCAGTCCTAGAACTTATACTAATAATTTTTTTGTTTAATTTTACGGATGAACAATCCTTAGTTTTATTACCTTTAAATTTAAGTCTAAGATAAGTAGACATACGGGGATTAGGAAAATTTTTTGATTGGGCATATATAATCAAATTTTTTTTGAGAAACAACTTATTGAGATATCAAATCATCTAAACTTCGGTGAGAAGTAAGATAAGTGATAATAAAGTAATCTAAATTGTTTCGATTGACTTAATTGTTTTATCGTCACTTAACAATTAATGGTTTGTTTGTTTATATTTAATATTTATTTTTCATAAAATGTTAATAACTTCAATATTGACAGGTTTTAATTTCTCTGTTATTCACGATATATATCGAGATTACAACTGTTTATTTTGTTTTCAGAGATCGTGTGAAAGTATTTTTACTAACACCTTTCTTTTGAATCATTGAGTTTTGGATTGGTCGCTTTTTAAATTTGGTAATATATTTTGATCTCATTGATATTAGGATCAGTACAAATTTCCCGTTATATCGCTAGGATCTTACTACTGATATCTCAGTCAGAAATTCACTTGACTAGAAATTAGAACTTTATAGATCTTATTTCAATAATAATAATAAATTGGTGTAATAATTCTATTCGTCAAAATGAAGATGTAATATGTTATTGTTTTCATTAAAATTAAGTATTCAAAAATCATAATGTCTTGTGTTTCATCCAGACAACCATCACAAAGATCTTAGTGATTTCTACTTATTGTCAAATGGCGACTTTTTAAAATTTAAATATTTTTTATTTTTATCGATATATTTTGTGACCGTTTTCGAATCATTACTGTTCATAAAATTTCTATTTTATGTATTTTTTCCGTTTCATAATTATTTTATTTTTAATCATTTCTTAAAATAAATTTATACAAATAAACAAACATTTTTGGTCTGTATTTTATGAAGTAAGTTTCAATTATAATGATTTTTTCCATTAAAAATGGGTTTAAAAATGTTATTTTAATCATATTTATTATATTATTTTTATTAATTATATTATTATTAATTATATTATTATTAGTTATATTATTATTAATTAATGTATTTATTATATTATTATATTCTTAGTAATCAATGTAATAGGAAATTAAATTTTTATCAGAAATAATTAAAGTAAAAAAAATCAATGTAAACCAATGTACTTTCACTGCTGGGAAATCTAATGGTTCACAATTTATTCTAATATTAATCTGTAATTATATAAAGATCATTTTCAATTTGTTCATTCCATGTAGAATTCTGGAGTTGGATCTCCAATATTAAATGTAAATAATGTCAATCCTCACATATCATTCTCGCCAGTAAAGCCTAAATCTGACAAAATATATTTTGCAATTGAGTTTTGGGAAATTTATATCCAGTAATAATTCCGTTCGTTACAATTAATTTAAAAAATTTGAAATGCTCAGAACATCAGTTTCTTAGATAACGGGTATGAACGGTAATTCAGCAAGTTTTATTAAATATATATAATTTTTAATTCTAATCTAATCCATTTTGTTTTAATAATCACCATTCAAAATCTCTTATGGTGTCAATGTATTCAGTATTTTTAGATCTGACAATTTCAAAATTTATCACAGACAAAGATTATTTTATGTTGAACAAAAGTGATGCAGAAATAATTTTTTTGAGTTTTATGGGAAACAGATATCATCAATAGATACCTGCTTGCGTTTTTTGGGTACTTCAGAAATAAAATCCACGCTATCCTTCCAAATTTGAAGTTTAAGATTTAGAAATTTTATTTGAGGAAGATGCACACCAGGCTAAAAAAATTGCAATAATATTAAACAACTATTCCCTTTATAAAAGTCATAATCACAGAAGGTAGATTTTCAAATGTCTCTTTGATTTTCTGTTTCATTACAAATAGAATAGCAGATAAAGGATCAGCGTACATGTCCTTCTTCACAGCATTTCACAACCAGAAATCAGGTGGTGTGAGATCAGGACTGTATGCAATTTATGTCATTGAGAATCGTTTACTAATGACTTGGTTAGTACCGAATTAGGTGATAAGCAGAATTTTTGTGGCAATAGCATGGTGGAAATGAGCCCCATCCTCCTGTAAGATCGCTTTACTAAAATACCGCTTTGGTTTAACGATGGAACCTATCATTTGTTGATATCTTTCACTATTTATTAATACTGGATTTCCATTTTCCTCAAAGAAAAATGGTTCAATAATAATTATTAATCGGCAAATACCGTTATTGATGGGGAAAACAGAAGCATCTTAATTATTGGCACATAACATTTGCCGTCATTAGAACAGCAGGTATTTTGCTTGTTGGGTAAGGCATGAATATAAAAATTTGACTCATTGCTCCATCAGACATTCTTCGGGAACGTCTCATCATCCTGAAATCTTGAAAGGAATATTTGAAAAGATGATAGACGGCTTATTTTACTGGCTTCAGATAACACTTCACCAACTCGTAATTTATAAGGATGAGGTTTTATTCCATGCCGTAATAATGTCTAAAAATATCTTATCAATGTTAGTTGTTGACGTTAAAGGTAAAGTATGTGTCTCTCTTTTCTGTATTTTATTCTCGCCCAATTCTGGTTAGATCATGAACTGTTCCTATTTCTCAAATTTTATTATCAACGCACGGACAGTATGATGTACAGCTTTATAAGAAATCCACTGACAAGATTTTCATTTATTTAAAAACCCGCGTCATTGCTTTAGATAAACAAAGATCGTTTTTAAAAAATTCGACTTATTTAAATAAAACAAAATAAAAACAAAGTTGCTAGGCTAATTCTGAATGACCCAGTATATGATCGAATTAGAATATCTATTCTTCTCTGTCACTTGGTCAATTTTAATAGTTGGACTTTACTCTACAGTAAACCTATAGTTTACAACCATATCAAAATTTATGCTTAATTTAATCAATCATATTTTATAGCCATCATTGTCACTGAATTGTGTCTATTGTTCTTCTTATGGTTAATAAATATTTCTTGTATTTTCACTTGTGTATTTTCACCCAAAAGGAATACAGTGACGTTCGTTCAAACTTCATCTCCATAGTACGTATAAAAATTTTTATTCAACCTAAAAAAATTAACAAATTTGACAGCAATTTCATTCGTTGTCTTAATTTAAATTAGACTTCATATTTTGTTTTAATTTTTATTACTCGAAAAATTATTTTAAAATTACAATTTTTGTTATTGATCACTTCACCAAAAATGTTATCGAATAATAAAATTTATAAAAATAATTATCTATGTACAAAAATGTAATATTTAATAAAAATAAAATTTATTTTTCAAGGACACGCCATTTATCTGATGACAAGAGAACCCATCTATACATTTATTATTATGAATAATTATTATCATTTCTTCATTATTCTGTTGTAATATCTGATAATTTTTTGACGGTATATCTCTTAATTATAATATCTTTAAAACAAATTATGATTGGTTCAAAATGTTTTTTAAGATTTTTTTAAATTGTTAATATCCTATATTTACTAAGCACAATGACCTGAGTCCTATATTTTTAATATGGTGAGACTGAAAAATAATCATATGGGTAATATAAGTGACGCAGTGGTCAATACAATTTATTATGCACCTATCAAATAACAATGAGAAATCGCGCAAAACGTTAATACTATTCACACAATATACTACAATCAATTATAACTAAGTCAACCAATTCAAAATCGTACTCCTTCTACATACGTGGTGCGCCCAATAAGTAGTGAGACTAACATAGAAAGAGATGCACGAATATTATAATTTTTATTTAACATAACAAGCACATTACAGAGGTTTTATTTTTCTATAT
>JBBMKC010225444.1:0-11920 GCA_037834085.1 Bipalium vagum | reverse complement strand
TATTAATAGAGTTAGCATTTTTATATTTTCGAGATTAGATCTCGCAGTAAGCGTCGAAGCAAACACTTACAATTATATTAAAATTTTACAGATGTAGTTTAAATCGATTAATTGAAATCAAACTTAATCAATCGAAAATATCAGTTACACCATTTTTGAATTACATTGTTACATCTGATGAAAAGTGGTTATATTACAAAAATAAAATATGAACTAACCATTGATTGACAGCAAAGGCGTGCTACCACGTACTCCAAGAGTACTAATTCTTTTGTCAAAGAAAATTTGAATATCCTGGAATGTTTTTTGTATCGTTTAGCACGATTTTCTGAACAATTTTCAGACAGTAACTGATGATTTGTACAGCAGCTGGTAAGTGTGAAAAATATATCCACAAAAATAAACTAGCGCTGCTCTTTGATAATGTAAACCCAAACATTGGAAATGTCTTCGTGAAAAAATTGGAGCTCTGTTACATACTTGAAAACGAAACAGTTAATCGACTACGTCCTCAATATCTGCTTCTCAATGCTTCTTTTAAGTAGAATTAGCAACGATGAAAGTTAAAAATGCAACAATATATATTAATAACAGACAAACGCAAAAAAGATATATAATTATCAACACATTTCATTTGATATTTATAATATAAATTATTGTAATATTTTTCATCGGAGCTTATTTCAATTAATCTGTTCCGTTGAAAATTTAATTATAGATTAAATTTTATTTTTGCCTGAACTTGTCCGATTTATTACATTTAATATACTTTAAAATTAAATATCATTTAAGTAAAAAGCAGATAAATTTTATATTTGTAATATGATAAAAATAATAATTTTTATTAAGATGATGAATTTGAAATTATTTCTTAATTTGATTTTTACATTATGCAAGATCAAAGATACTTATATATTTTCTAACGATGTCTATAAATGCAGTTAACATTGTAAATACAACTAATTTTAAATTTTTTACAAATCTCACATTTTAGCATAGTAATAGATCTTTATATTTTTATTTAATTAAGCTTTAATTTTATTAAAACTGTCTTGTTTGAATAATCTATTTTTACTTAGTATTGAGTTGAATTCATTATGATTTAGAGTTAATAAAGTTAGACTTGAGTAAAAAATGGTAAAATTTTTTCGTCTTTTCTCTATCAAAAAAAAGTCTTATAAAAAAGATCATGTTGATTCAAGTATACAAACTCGTGTAAATGAATCTGATATTGAGTATAAAGTAATTTATTTGGATGGAAAAGCGTGTAGCTTTTATCTTGAAGTATAAAAATTTCACAAATTTTATTTGAAGACATATTTATACTTTTATTGAATTATTTAGAAAGACGCTTACGGAAAGCAGCTTGAAGATTATGTATTTCATCAAATCGAATTAAATGATGATAAAAATTATTTCGGTCTACAATATAAAGACAAAAAAAATATCAATGTTAGTTTTTATTGTGAACTATTCTATAAATAAAAAAAATAATATATATCAAATTTAATATAATTTTTATCAGAAATTTCAAGAATATTTATTGTTTAATGGTGACTGTTTTGTAAGTCCGTTCGGTTTTTTAAATGAAATGAAATAATTGCTTATTTTCGAAAAAAGTTATTAATTTGAAGCAAAATTTTAATGCATAAGCAATTTTGTATTTCATAAGATATATATTAATCAATTATTGTTTAAATAATATCATTATTTAACCAGCAATTCCATCTCTAATATTGAAAATAAAATTGTGCATTTTAGACACATTTCTTTATATTGTTTTAAAAAAGGCAAACGAGTTGCGGATGTTCATAAAAAATTTGTCGTTTATACGGGGATGATGCCTTAACAGAACGAGTATGCCAGAAATGGTTTGCAAAATTCCGTTCTGAACATTTTAGCATGAACAATGCGTCCCGCTCCGTTCGCTCCACGGAGATTGAATCAAATGATATCAAAGCTATTGTTGATGATAATCCAACCCAGACGGTTCGGGAAATAGCCATAAGACTCAAAATATCATATAGATCTGTTGAGAAACATTTACATAAAATTGGTTACGTTTCTCGACTTACTGTAGGGGTACCAACATAAACTCATTGAGGCCAATTTGACAGCACGAATATCAATCTGCGATTTTCTCCTAAAACGGTAAGAAAGACACCCATTTTTACGCAACTTGGTTACTGGTGATGAAAAATGGATTTCTTACGATAATGTAGTGCGTAGGAGATCATGGGAACACAGTTCTGAGCCACTAAAAGCAACATCAAAAGCAGGATTTCTTCCGAAAAAGATAATGATCTCAGTTTGGTGGGATTATAAAGGTATCATCTCCTATGAGCTGTTATCATCTGGCACAACGGTTGATTCAAATGTTTACTGCTCTCAATTAACTAAATTGAACAAAGAAATTTACGAAAAGCGTCCAGGGTTGGCAAATTGCAAGGGCGTGTTCTTACAACACTACAATGCCAGGTATCATACCTTAATGATCACTGGGAAAGAATTAATGAGCCTTGAATGGGATGTTTTGCCACATCTCTCATATTCCCAGGATTTGGACTACCACTAAGACTACCAATTATTTCGGTCTTTGCAAAATTCCTTAAACGGGAAAACTTTCACCAATGAGGAGTCCACCAAAAGACATCTTGATTAGTCTTTTGAAAATAAACCTCAGGAATTCTACGAAAGGGGAATAATGAAATTGGTAGAAAGATGGAGGGAGATTTTTCATAAAGGCTGACTACATATCATTGATTGAGATTAATTTTATCAATAAATTTTTTTCTGGTTTAATATCTTCTAAAAAACTGAACGGACGTTAATTGCCAACCCAATATAATAATTACTTTTCAAAATATATAATAAGCACTTTTCATGAAAAAAAGATAACAAATATTCAATTATTAATTCTATTTTTCACAGCCATTCTAAATTTTACGGTAATGTAAAGCGATTATTAGGTGGGTCTTTGTTTTATATTGGATTACATATTTATTATTATATTTTAAACATTTTCTATTATTTATTGTAACTCTAATAATATTAAATTATGACATAAAATTATATTAATAATATTATTAAATAGATAAATAAATGATAATTAAATTTAATATAAGTAAATATTTTTATTACAGCATTGGCTTGATGTGAAGAAAAAAATTAAAAAGCAATGTGAAAGTAAGATGATTTTATATATTCCAAAAATAATGTCATAAATGCATAAAATAATGAATTTTAATGATGTTTAATTAAAATATCTAATATTTTTTTCTGGAAAGTTTCATAAGGTTTTGATAATAAGAAATTGGTTAAAATAATTTTAAATATAAAACAATAATATTAAAGGATATGATGAAATGGATATAAAGATGGTAAAAGAATATGAATTAAATTATAATTTAAAAGGAAATCCTATTACATTTATAATGTCGTGCTCATCAAAAGAGAGATGTGCGTTTCGTGGGATTATCAATAAATCATATACTCCGATAGCAACCAATGGATTAATTTTTGTATTTATACTGATTAATTTACAAAGCTGAACACAAAAATCTAAGTAAAACCCAAAAATTTGGCAAACCGTAAAGGCATTGTTTTATCATAACAATAAAAGACTACAAACATCTTTGGTCAGTCTGCAAAAATTAATATTCAGCTATGGTTGGTGTGAGATAAATTGAAAATTAGTGGGAGAAATAGCTCAGTGGTCAGATTAAGTCCATATGTATGTGAAAGGTCCTGGATTCGAATCCCGGTATCTCCGATTAATTTTCAACTAAAAATTGGTATGTATTGTCAAATCCACCATATACCATAGATCTCAGACTTCCAAATACTATAAATTCGACTTGTTGCAGTTTCTTGCAGATAAACACAAGATATTTTATGAAAAGATTTATGCTCCCTGGAAAATGAAAGCATATTCTTGATAACAGCGGACAATTTATAATTTAATAAAAGTATATTGTTTTTAAATATTTTCACATCTTTTGTTTTTTCAAAAAGATCGGCAATTATTTTCTTGCAAAACCAAATAGTATATCGATTTTAGGTGGACCTCCATATACTCTCAGATTTCGAATAAAATTTTTCAGCAGTAATCCTCTACAAGAAGATTATACGAGGTATTTGTTTGTGCAGCAATTAAAACAAATGATTAGGGATGGAGAATTAATGTGTGATGATTTGGATTTGGCTGCAGATATAGCGGCATTAAGTCTGCAGGGTTGGTAGACAATTTATTTATTATTATTGTTTTTTTCTTATCATTCCTGAAAACCAGGAGAATTGGGTGATTATGATGAAATGGAACACACACCGGCTTTTATTTCGCAATTTAAGTTTCTTCCCGACAATCAGCAAACCGCAGATTTTGAATTGTTGGTGATATCAAAATATAATGATCTCAAGTGAAAAGATTGCTTATGTAGCGATGACTTATTTAATTTGATATAGAAACCGATATTTTACTCCAGCGATGGCTGACAGACAATTTTTGGAAAAATGTCGACTGTTACCTGATTATGGGGTTGACCAACACAAGATTAAGGTATTTGTTTTGTATTTTTCTTCTTATGTGATATTATTTATTATTTAATATTTACTTAATATAATTTTCTTATTTCTCAAAGAATTTCGGGACAATTGGTTTTTGTTAAATATGATATTAAAATAATAATATTAATCCTAAACAATAGTTCCATGTACTTTTATATTCTCAGTAATCATAATTAAGATCATAACTTTTCATCTAAAAAAGAAATATTAAAAAAGTCAGTACTTATTAAACTTTATTTAACTTCGCCTGAAAATGTCTCCGGACACACCAAACTTTTCAAGCTGTTTTGTCTTTTGTTCATTATGCAACTGTTAGTTACGTAATACAAGGAAGGAGCTGTATGATATCAGATTCTTAGGAAACTGAGGTTAATATCATTGAAGAGAAGCTTAATTAATTAAAGGGGTTAAGAAGAATACTAATGAAAATTGTGAGAAATAATATTATAAGAATTCTAAAAGAAATGAAAGGAAAAACATGATGAATTAAAAAAAACATCTGCTGAGACGACCTTCAGAAAAAGTAAAATTTAAATACAATAAAGGTTAAAAATAATTATTATTAATTCTTTTTTCGAATCTTGAAGACGACCGTTCTAAATTTTATTTATTCATATCTTCTAAGGATTTTGAATTCTTTCTTTGAGTTTATTTTTGCATTTTTATCAATTAATAATTTAGATAAATTTCTCCCTAATTATTTTTTTTACTTTTAGATGAATAGCCTAACTATAAAATTTAATTAGAATATTAATTGTCATTATAGTATGATAATAATAAGGAAAATAAGAAAAACACAAAAATAAAAAATGATTGTATTGAGAAAAAGTGCAGCACACCTAGCTTCAATTTTGGCAATAACTTTTTGATATCTACAAAAAAATTATTCTACATTATGCGAGAGCACTAGTAATAGTGAAATATCATTCGACTGATATATCACTTAGGTCTTCTGTTGTTAAATTTAAGTCAAAGAAAATTTTAATCAAGCTATTGATCATATCACATATAGGAACAGTCAAAATCATATAAAGGAATATCAATATTTAAGTATCACATCATTGTTTTTTTTATCGAAAAGTATCATTATTTATATTACTATTTCGTACTTTGGAAGATAAATGTCAACTGAATGACTTTTGAAGTTAATAATGCGTGGTGAGCAGTCTATTTAATGTTCAAACGATTCGACCTTTGGAATATTTTATAAAAGAAATTCAAGCGTTTCTTAATGAATTTAGCTGGGTTTATTGCATTTAAAATAAACTTCTCATTCTCGTATATCGAGGCAGAACTAAATGAGTTATAAGTTTGTGTGATAATATGGTTTCCTTATTGAAAGATTTATAAATTTTTCAATAAAAATAAATAATAACTTAATCATTCACATGATGAAAAGAAAAGTAAAAAACTAAGAAAAGAATTTTGCACATCTCTAATCTTGTAATACGATAACATTTATTGATTTTGACATTTCTTATTTATGAATTAAATCTCAATGTCAAAAGTAGAAATGAATTAATAAATTCCAGAATTTAAAATCATTCACTTTCACGTAACATATTATAGGTTCCGTTTTCAAGTACTCTATTATTATTTTTATTTGTTTAATTCGTTTAATTAACTACAAATCATTGGCTCCTACATGTTTTCCTTTTTCAGGATATAAATGATAAAGATTATATTCTCGGTCTCACTCCGACCGGCATTTTGATCTATGAAGGTCGTGCCAAAATAGGACTATTTACTTGGTAATTTGTCGGTCAATTTTCATCATTTACGTTTTTTTAGGGAATGTGTTTTAAAATTATCTTTTAAGAAAAATCGATTCAAAATTGTTGTTCAAGACCACCAGGAAAATGATGTGAATTAAGTTTTTGATTAATGCTTCATAATAAATAATGATTCATAATAATAAATAATATTATTGATTAATTAGTTCATGGTAATAATAATAATAATAATAATAATAATAATAATAATAATAATAATAATAATAAATATTCTATTAATCTTTTAATGAAATTTATTTGATAGAACCAAATTTTATAGTTATTATTTTTATTTTAACAATAATTGATATTATTACTTAAGGTACTTAAGTAAAGTTCTTAAGACATTTAGTTTTATAAATGTTGACCACAGAAAATGTATTGTAAATCACGGCTATTAAAGTTGCAATGGTTTATCAAGACCACATAGTGTGCATAAGACCACTACTACTAATAATAATAATCGATTTATTGATATACTGATGTTTTATGTGATCATCATTAACTGCCGTCGTATGCGGATACATTTAAGTCACCAAAAAGTTATTTAAATGTTACAATAAAATGTTCATGTTCATTATCACATTGTATAACTGTGGTATTGAATGTTGCTTATCTATAGTTGTTATTATTTATTTTCTTCATCATAAAAATAAAGTGATTGATCTCTTCCATATTCAGTAAGAATAGCTTAGGGTGTTACCAATAAATGTAACCTTAATAAATTAATATAAAATTCAGTTTATTGATTGTTAAACGTCTTTCTCGGAATTTTAGTGATACTTTTATTAACTATTTAATATTTGCAATTTTTTATTTTTATTTTCAAAATTTGTTGTGAATTATTTTGGTTATATCAACAAATTTTTATAACATGTAAATAGTATATAATTTTTTTATGTTGTAATTGTCATTTTACAGTAATTAAAATTTATTTGTCACTAATTTTCTTTCTACTCTATTCTATTTACTAACATATAATTTGGTTTAGCAAAAAGAGCTTGAGCATACTTTTATTTTTCAAAGTGTTGATGTATCTGCTTGTAAGCAGATGTGGAAAAGCTGTGTGGAACATCACGCATTTTATCGACTTGAGGGTGTTGAACATTTGCCGACTAAGTTTCAACAAATATTTCGGCTGCAGTCTCGTTTTCATGCCAGTTTCCACACTGAATATCAAATGGCAATGAAAAATAGTTATGGAACTAAAACGAAAAGAAGTTCTACCTTTATAAGGACTCCAAGTATTCGTGGGGCGCCTCGAGCTAGTTTCGATAAAAATGAAATAGAACGAAGGAAAATACAGAATCGGAATCGAGAACTTGTAAGGGAGCAAAATAAAATGCTGAGCATTCAAAGTAGAAGTCAATTGAATGACAGTCTGTTGTCCGAAGACGAGTTTTCGTAAGTAACAGTTCTCGTGTGCCAAATTTACTTCCACTTAGTCTGAAGAATATTACAAGTTCAACGCAGAACAGTTTAATTTTAAGCACTGAACACCCATATACACCGGATTCTCTCGTACAAACACCAATAACACCAAGCTCAATATTCGATCAACAAATATCGATCAACTCGACGAATACGGAATCAAGTAATAATACGGAAATTGTTAAACGGATAATGCCGAAATCGATAACTGGTTTTCCAAAAATTTTAGAAAAGGTATCTATTTATTACAAAATGTTTCTTTTGGAAAGTAAAAAATATGAATTCATTAAAAAAATGTTTAAAGATTTTTGGATATTTGATAGTCGATGTGAAGGCGGTCACAATGTTTATTAATTTATTGAAAAAATGAATAAGTTTTTGTCTAGAAACTTAATTCTTTCTTCAAAAGTTCTTTTGTTTATTATCATATTTATTTTGAAATACTATTTTTATACAAAACATCTTTGTAATAAAAATGAGATAAACTCTTAAAATCGGTATTTCTGTAATTTTTATTATTATTTATTTATTTTTATTTTGATTAAAATATTAAGATAAATATGAAGTTTTTATTTAAAATTTTCAAATTACTTTTTAAAATTGATTTAATTACAGTAGGACCTCGCTATAACGATTTTCAAGGGACCAGCCAAAATCCTCGTTATATCGATGTTGTCGTTCTAACCAAACTACATAAAATATGAATTATTCGCTTCATAGTTTATAAAATTTGTACATAACATTTAAATTATTTAAAAACAAACAAATAAACATTTATTTAAAATAATCAGTAATAGTTCTTTAAACCAATTGTTCAGATCTACTTGTTAGCAGATACTCCAACACATTATCAATGCCATGTAAAGCTTGGGAAGGAACATTAGCTCTAGATAGCGTATCAGCCATTTCAACAGCCATTCATGATGATACTATTATTTTGTTAGATTCTGAAGGCATATTATCATCACTTTCACTAATTTCATTCATGCCTTGTCATCATGATGCACCGAATTCCAGGCGATAGCATTTACTAAAATTTCGTCAGTGTTAGGTTATAAATTATCTACAATTCCAGTTGATTGTTTAAAACCACACCGTGCCATGAATTTTATATAGTCCATTATTGTACTTGAAACCAAGCTGCAGAACACATTACAGCGTCCAATAAAGTTTGTTTGCACTCTTGCCTGTCGTCGTCTATGTTATGAATAATGCTCTTTACGAGTCGGGTACGGTAAAATGCTTTAAAATTTCGAATATATTTCCGAATTTCAAAAATTTCGGATCAAGTGGTTGCAGTTTGGCCGTTTTGTTCGGTTGTAAGAACATTATATTGATATTTTCAAGTCTTTAACATTGTGAGCACTACAGTTATCAAAGAGCATGAGAATTTTTCTATTTCCCTTTTACATTATTTTGTTCAGGAAATTAGCCATTCATTATTAATTACATACTCAAAATATCTTGGGTTTGAGCAACATCAAATTTAAAAACATTTCAAAAAATTTACAACGACTTTTGTCGTCTATTTCGTCTTTATAAGGAGGAATTCGTTATAACAATGATCGCTATAAACAACTTCCTCACTCGAAAAATCAGTGTAAAATATTACGGTATTAGTTCCACAGTCGTTATATCGTGCGTATCGTTATAACCGTAGTCGTTATAGCGAGGTCCTACTGTATTTTAATTTAAAGAATATATATGGTGTTCGATAAGTCACTGAAAAGCTGGAAGACTTAAATATGATAATTTTTATAAAAATTTGCTGAGTTTTTTTGTTCCTATAAAGGTATTTAAAATGCTATTTGTTATGGTCCTTATGAAACCAGATACTAGAGTAAGATTTTCGATTACTCTATCAGAATAAATCAATTTCGATCATTGTAGAAATCAATAATTATTTTCTTTAAGTCATCAATAGTGCCAATTGGATCGCGGTAAACAAGATTCTTCAGATCTCATCAAAAGATGTCAAATACGATTACCTCAGCAACCAACTAATTCAAATACACATGTGAAATCTTTTTATAGTACTAAGAAAATTGTAAGATGTTTCAATTGAATAGGTGAAATGTTAACTTCTTTATTCTTTTTTATTCTTTACTTTTTTACATTGAACAAACTGTTTACCAGTATTTATAAAATTTTTTAATTTGTTAAAATTACTTTGTTATTTAATTCATATTCATTTGACTTCATAATAGATTTGGTATTAAACAAAATATATTGTATCATTTTTTATATTATATGTATATTTTATTATTATTATTATGTACAGTGTGCCCAAAAAATCATTAGCAATATATAAAATTTTCATAATTTAGAAAAAAATATCATCACATATTTTTGATGAAGAACTATTAAGCCATTCTAAGTTTTATTTTACTCAACTTGCTTGTCATCAAGCACAGTACATTTGACAAGGCTATCATTAAAGACAGTCATTGCATTCTGAGTCATAATAATGGGTATTTTCGAAAATTCCTGTATAATTATTGTTTCCAGTTACTGTAGATTCTTTGGCTGGTGTATATAAACATTATTCTATAAATACCTCCATAGAAAAAAATCTACTGGAGTTAAATCAGGAGATCTTGCTTGCCAAGGTAGTGTGCCACCCCGACCAATCAATATTTTTTTAAAGTCTTTATTTATGAAATCTCGTACACAAAGCGCAAAGTGTGGTGCTGTTCTCATCTTGTTGAAAATAAGAAAGTAGTTTGCGATGTCTCTTCAAGTATGGCATCAAAAAATTTTGCAATATAGTTTTTTAATTGTTGTTTGATATATTTTCCCGAAAGAAGTACGGACCAGTTATACCACATTGTGACATACTGTTATTTTCGGTGATCTTTGATTTTTATTGAGAACCATACCAGGTTCCTCAGTTCCCCATATGTGAAAATTATGTCGATTGACCGTACCAGCCACATAAAAGGTACACTCATCGGACATGAGTTTTTTAAAAAAATGTTGGATTGATGCAATTCCAGAATCTGGTTACACGCATAAACACATGTAAAATTGTAATTTGTATGTGATCAAATAAAGCTCTGTTCTTAGCGAACTATACCCTTTGAAATTTGCAGGTTATTTTAAATCTCGCGACAATACTGTATTTCATTATTGACTAGTTTCATTATTTCCATCACATGATTGCTTGGTCGACTACTCCTTGGCAAATCGTGAACAGTTACGTGTTTCAAAGATTGTTGTACACATTTGCAATAATTTCGAGACTTGAAAGCATATCGGATATATTCATTTTATTCAACTGTTTCTTCACATTGGCTTTTTATTGTAATTGTGCCATTAATATCACTAATTGAATTTTGTTTTCCTTACTTAACATGGCTACGAAAATATATTAAATATTAACACCAAAAATCTTTTTACCTGAATTTTTATGAATATAAATAAGCTTTAAGGATCGATTAATATATCAATTAAAAAAAATTATCAAAATTTAATAGAATTATATAATATTCCAATGACTTTTAGGGCACCCTGTATTATTAGGTTGTCCAGTATGAAATGTCGTATTTTTAGTAGTCAATAAAATAAGTCATAAAAATCGGGAAAATAAAATTTATTAATTAAAATATTTTCCATTACAGTTTAAACACTTTTGCCAACGAGATAATAATTTATTTATTCCATCCTTATAAAATTCCTGACTTCTAGATTCAAAAAACCGGGCTATGTCCTGTTGAATGGAACCTTGATCGCGAAAACGTTTATCGACCAGAAATGCATCCATATGCTTGAACAGATGATAATCTGTTGGGGAAAGATCTGGGGAATAAGATGGATGAGGCAAAATTTCATACTTCAATTCATGCAATTTTTGTACAGTCATTTTAGAGACATGCGCTCTTGCATTATCATGAAGCAAAATTGGGCCCTTTCGATTTACCTGCCCTGGCGGTGTGTCAAGCAACTTTCTGTGCATAGTCTGTGCATGGATTTCGCCAGCTGCAGATCACCAAACAGTTATCATAGTCTTCTTCGGGTGAAGACTTGGCTTAGGTATCTGCTTGGGCCGTTCATCAGCGTCTAGCCATTGTGCTTATCGTCGTCGATTATCATATGCAATCCACTTTTCGTCACATGTCACAATGCGACACAAAAAGGGATCAATTTCATTC
>JBBMKC010225443.1:0-22222 GCA_037834085.1 Bipalium vagum | reverse complement strand
ATAATAATAATAATAATAATAATAATAATAATAATAATAATAATAATAATAATAATAATTGAATAATTATTGTAAAAAATCTTTTCATTAAGACTTTATATTATAAATAAATACTCAATTTTGACTTAATAATTAGCTATAATTCATTAAGTGTTCTATTTTATTTTATCGGAGGTGATGTTTGATCTATATATTTGCAATGTCTAAATAAATTAATCATATTTTATTTGATATATTTTGTACAGTGTATAATTCATGATATTTTGATAAATTGAACTTTTATCAATGTATGAACCTTTTGAATAATGTGTTTTAAGGATAAATATATTATTTTTATCATATTAATGTCAGGTGGAAACTGTTTTTTCTATTAATTATAAAAATAACTTTCAGTAAAAATATAATTAAAGAAATAATTTTGTATGAAACATTAAAATTTGATTATTAAGCCTTGTTATTTTTAATCTTCTAGTCTTTTTATTAATTATAATCTAATCATAATATTTATTATTTATTTAAATTTTAATAGTAAAAATTAATAATAATAATAATTTATTATTTATTTTCTACGGAAAAATGGAAAATATACAACTAATTAAAAATTTTCATTGAGATCACCAGATGATGTACATACAGTAGAAGCGGAATTAATCTGGAGCCAATAATTTTTGTATCATCTTATTACATTTACAAATACAACATTAATTACAAACAAAAAGCTAGAAAAATTTTATTTTTATTAAGACATGTCATTGTGATTTTTCAATGTGATAGGGTGCGCCATCTTGTGGATAGTCTATAATGTTCACATCACTATACCAATCTTTATCTTGATAAATTAACTGACAATTTATTATATTTTCGTAATATTATAATATTCATTGTACCTACTAAATAAATGCGCCCAGGACCATACCATCACATGCAAGATCAAAACATAACTTTCAAAGGAAATTTGACAATTTGAAGTGCATAATTGCTAGTAATTCATTGAGAATCTTTGTTTATAAGATACACTACAATGCATGTTTCATCAGAAAATATTACTTTTCGCCAATCTAGGTCCGCCCAATCTTTAAATTATTGTTTCAACTTCTTGAGCTACAAAATGTGATTACTTGATAATTATTTTTATGAAGGGCTTAGATGCATGGACGACTTTCTTTAATTAACAATATGTCATTCATGCATGTTTTAGAAATGATGGGCAACCCTAGATTATAAATATTAGCTATAAGTTCTTTAAGTGTCCACTAAGGATTTGCTTTGGTATCGCGAATTACTTTTCTAATATCTGGTCTGGAAAACCTTGGTTTTCTTCCGCATTTTCCAATTCGTCTAGCTTTTATTGATCCAGTTTGCTTGTAAAGTATCACTAAGTGATTTATAGTTGACAGAGGCATTTTTAACTGACATTGAATATTCCTCTGTGATCTATTTTCAAAGAGATTCAAGATTATCAAAATAAAATTTGAAAATCTATTATAATAATATTTTAATTATAGATTTTAAAAATAAAACTACTTAAACCAAACAACAAATATAAATAAAAATTGAAATACCTAATTAAAAAATAATAAAATCAATTTAATTATAGTGTCCCGATTAATTCCGCCTCTACTAAAAGTAAAAACTGATTAAATATGATATCGTGACATTTTGAACACCAAGTCAAGAAAAATGAGAACTCTAAATCTTATTTATATTTTCCATCTTATTGTCATGGGATGATCATCCGTTAGTCAACACAAAATACAGTATGTCAAGAAATTATGCTTGCTTTAATCTGTTAATATTTCTATTTTTCAAAAATAAATAAAATATTTACAAATTTAAAATTGTTTTCTCTGTTTCAATTTCTTAAGCTGAGAATTGTAACCTTGAGAATTAGCCATTGAGAACTAATCGGAAAACTTAGCAGGTTTGTCAATTAGAGGATAATATAACAACTTTGAAATTCTATGAAGATGGCGTGTTTCAAAAAATCAAATTAATAAATGTAATCACATTGGTTTTTTCTTATCCTAAGAAATAATTTTTTATGAAACATTAAACTTTGGTTATTAATATTGCAATTTTTGTGAAGAAAGTCAATCGTATTCCAAATAGTCAATTTTTAAAAAAAGTCAATTAATTAGAAAATATTTTAAATTTATCCTTATTTATCATACATTTGTTTAAGTAATATATTTATTTAATAATATTATTATAAAATTAAACAAAGACAAAAGAGTCCAAAAAGTCAAAATATATTTTTAAAAAAATAAAAAAAATTGCCATAGTTATTAGGCTTTATTTTTTTCTTGTCCTTTTACTAATTATGTTCTAATTAATTCTAATTGTAAAAATTCATTATTTGATTAAATTTAATAGTATGATTTAATAATAGAGAAAATTAAAATAATCAAACAGTTAAAAAATGCATGTTTTACGGTTTATAATTCGTTTAAAAAGGTAACATAGTTCCATAAATATCACAATAAAAATAAAAACGAAAAGGAAAAATTTATTATTATTATAAAATGGTACTAATAATTGTAAATTATTTTAATGTTAATCATTTCAGAGGTAATTATTAAAACAAATAATTAAAATATTACGCAACCCAAAATCATCTGTCACTGATACTGAAAACCACAACAGTAATTGATTTTCATTGACAGCATTAATCGATATCTCATATCACAAATAAAACTATGATTTTTTTATTATCAAATTGAATAAATGTTACATAAAAATATTCAATATAAAAATAAATTTTAATAAAAAAAATCAATTATATTTATCACCTTTCCTGATAAAACAACTCAACTACAATTGAAATTTTTAAGGTTGAAGAATATAAAAGAGAGATTATTTAATAAAAGAAATCTTTGAAAGCTTTTCTTGAAAATATAAATAAAATACAAAAAAATTAACATTATTTTTTGAATAAATACATAAATGAATCAATTATATTGAAAATTTTCATTAAGGGAAATATTCTAATATTCAATAGACTCCTTTCATTCTCCCAACGAGAAATTATGATATTCAATCCGAAATCAAACCGAAATTCGTTAATAATAAACAAAAGTATTTTAAAACGTTTTCTAATGCCAGTAACATTTATTAAGAACAGTTTCGACAATAGGATAAACAGAAAATTCTATCAGTATTAGAAAGGATTATTTTGAAATTGAAAAAATCTCTTAAATCTTAAAAGAATAAAAATTTATGAAGAGTAAGAAGCATTTGACTAAATATTAGATCATCTCTGAAAGACTTCTGAAAGTGACAAATACGTATCACGTTCAAACAATTTACCATCTCAATGTCAAAACCAAATCTCCGAAATGTCTTTTAATAAAATGAATCTCAATGTGTGATAATTTGACTTAATATTAAAAATTAAATTTCTTATGTATTAATACAAAGTAATGTATTATTAAAGAACAAAAATTCCAACTTAAAAAAAATCAAGAAATACTTTTTAAAATAATCATTAATATTAAGTTATTATATATATAATATATATTATAATATATATTATTAGTATTAAAATTAAATATTATTAATATTAAAAGTAAATATTATTAATATTAAAATAAATATTATTTATGTTAAAATAAGTATTATTAATATTAAGATAAGTATTATTTTTATCTAAATATATTTTATTTAACTAACTTCATCTGAAATATCTAACTTACATTTTAACCCACATTTCTTTTATTTAAACAAATATTTTAAAAATGAAATTTGAATAACTAAAATGGCAGATATGGACGATAACCTAAATCATTATATAAAAACTTAACATCATAACAAAATAATATTGTATTTAAAAAACTTCGCCGGGTTACTTTAAAAACACCCTGTATTAAAATGAACATTGTTAATATTAAATTAGTATTAAATAATTATTTGAAATAAATTAAAAGTTAAAATATTTAGAGCAGATTATTAAAAAAATTTGAAATAATAATATTCGATAAAATTAGACGGGTTTGAAAATTCAAGAAAAAAATTATTCATTTAACTCTTAAATTCTAGAAATATAAAATTAAAAGTTATAAAAGTTTTCTGAAAAATCTTTTACTTAATTTACAGTTCTTTCTGTAAAATAGGGAAGGGTGACAGAAGAAATATCTCTTTGAAATTAAAAATTTCAATTTTTAAAAATTTATAAAAAGAAATTAAAAAAATATATAATTATAAATTTTACTAAAATTAAAAATCATAACACAATAATGATAGAGGAGAAATTCCAATGTCTAAAAGGAATATTTAATTTTCATCATTATGTAGACATTAATTAGTAATTAAAAATTTTATTTATTAATACCAAAATTTGTTCCGATATTAATTATGATTTTAACAAAAATTTTTGAATAATCTATTAAAAATAATAATTTTTTTAATTATAAAATTTACCATTTTTCTGAATAATATTAAACCTTTTAGCAATTTTGAATATGCCTCTTATGAGCTTATCATATTAAAAAAACTAAAATATAATATATTTAATAATAATTTTATTATATTTATATTTTATGAACATATCAATTATGCAGCTGGATATAATTAAAGAATAATTAATAAAGAATGCATATTTAGAGAGAAAATAGATTTATCAAAGATTATCAAGAAGGCAATTTCCTAATAATTATTGAAAAAGATATTGGAAAAAAAATTCAAATGTCAGAGAAAATAAAAGACAAGACTTTAAAAAGATATCCTTAACATATCTTTTTTGAAAGGAATTAAATTTTAAAAAATTCACTAGAAACAGTTGTAAAAAAAGAAGATCAGTAACGGATATATTATGAAGTATTTATTTATAATTTAAAACAGACGTCTAACATTTAAAACGTCATATAATGTATTATTTCCAATCTCATAGATACACGTTCTCATCCCAAAACATCTTTCTATGGGTATTAAAATTAAAGAAAACCATCAAGGTCACATTAAGCAATGTGATGGAAAAAAAAGGAAAAATTAACAGAAAGAATCTAATGAGATCAATAGGGAAAAAATTAGCATGAAATACTAGATTTTGGTAAAGAAAATTGTTTTCAAGGTTTGTAACATAGTTTTAAACAGATAGAATGATGAAAAATCATTTAATAAAGGGTAAACCAACCAAAACTAGTTTATAAAAACAAAATGACAAAATTAATCACTAAAAAATATATTTTAACACTGATAATGTACATTACATAAAAATAATGTCATGAAATGCTATATGCAACTTGGCGAACCTTCCTGCGAATATGTTAAATCAAGTTTTACACAACGTATTGATCGACTTTCTGAGATGCCTCTAACCATTCTTTCAGAAATTGCTGAATTGTTTCCACATTTTTATTAGTAGTCTATAAATAACTTTTCACAATTAACCAATATTCATCAATAGGCTGTTCTGGGCTGTTTGCAGGATTGCAATCTTTGGGTAGATAATGGATACAATTATCATTAACTTCATAGTGTTTTTTGCTTAATGAATGGTTGCTATATCTGGATTTGTTTCATGCCTCTTTAAGAATGATAGTAAACATTTCTGGAGACATTCTTTTTGATACATTTGTGAATTCATCGTACCAGAAGTGATGTGAAGCCAAATAAGGGACCTTTAATTATTAAATTAAGAGGAAATTTTCTTTTGTATTTGAATTTTTAATCACCAGGGCTACCTTGATGGGTTGGGGGTGTGTAAAAATCTTGTCCAGCAATATATTTAAATATTTTACAGATGTTTTGTCATCCATGAAAACACATTCATACTTTTTTAATACTTGATCATATAGTTTTCTACAACGAGATTTCATCATCTGATTTTGCTTCGTTTCACGATCTGATGCCTTTTGTGCTTTTAATGTTGTTAACCCATCTTTACTTTATGCTCTCTTTACAAAAGACTGAGATTTTTAAAATTTTCGAGCAATCAATGTAGATAACATTTTCGGATTTCTCGCAAAACATACAATGACTTGTTAAGCCTTGTTCTTAATTTCCTGGACCATGACTAACACCACTGTTACTCTTTCTTTTCATAGTTAATATCTCCTTGATCCTTTTGATGACATCGCTGATCATTAACTTAGGTTTTTTCAGGGCTTTTGAAATTGCTCAGATACTGAGATTTTTATTTTCCATATATTTGTGTAAGATTATATTTCTGTTTTCTAATCCCATTGATTTCATATAAATGAGTATTGCTTTTTAAAATAAATTTGAATTGATTTACAAAGAAGACAAACTATCTGGATGAATATTAATTTTTCTGGCTAATTTAATTTTACGGATACAGACAGACAAGTGTGTGAATTTTGGTTGGTTCACCCTTTACAATGGAAAAAGAATAAAAAAATGAAACTCTTCAGTGAAATCAATTTCATTGTTACTTTACTTTCAATGAAAGTTTTGTGGTTGGAAATTTTCAAATTAGATTTGGATTAGAATTTTGGATTTTGAATTGAATTAAACTTTAGCGCATGTGAATCGGGACGAGAGGAGAGTACTTTGGAGGAGACAAAATAAAATTTGGTGATTAAATAAATTTTGTTTTATTTTGACAGTCGACTTACTTTTTGAACATAGTAATATTTCATTTAACTAGACAAAACTGAAGATTCAAAAAAAATTAAAAAGTCAAAAAATTTTATTGATAATCGCGTTTTTTATACTTATCAGAAAACATCTGATGATTTTGTTACACAGTGCAAATCGAGTGCTAATGGAAACGGCAATTACGTTGAGAAAAAACAGGAGACCCTAGATGTTTTAATATAAAAGTATTAGAGCGAAGTTTTCATTTTCCATATCTTTTTTCTCGAACCAACCACGCATTTATTGAGTCCGATCCATAATTTGCATTTAAGAGTCAAGATGATTCTACAATCTCATTTTTAAAGATATTAAAAATCTCTGTTGAAGTAATACTTATAAATATAATATATAAATTTGCTGAATTGAAAACAATAAAAGGTGTTATGATATGAGAAGAAAAAATCAGATTTTTGAGAAGAAAAATAATGATCAGGCTAAAAATTGAAATGAGAAATCATAATGAGTTAGCCTTGCGAAATATGTTGAATTTCGAAATATTTATCTCACGCAATGTGGACTTCGAAAATGAAATACCATTTGCAATTGGAAAGAGAAAACTCACATCTTTCTGAAACGCTAACGTTTGCTTTATTATTAATATTCATAAAAAACATTGAGTTACTTTATTATAAAATCTCTTGTATACTAATCTACAGAAAAGCTTCTTACATCAGGTCAGAGTTTTTTGGCAATTGAATTTTGGCTGTCGAATTGAGATATATGTCCCCGATGGAACTTATTTGTAGAAATGGAAATTCGTTTTTATTTTCCAGAATGTGAGTGACTTTCATCCCGTTGAAATATAAGCCTAATATGAACAATTTATAAATTTCTTCAACTTTATTTATTTTAATTATATGATTAAAAATATGTGAATATATATATGAAAATATGCTTTGATGAAACATGTTAAATTTCATACTCCTTACTATTTATTTTGATTTTTCAGTTTTTCATAAAATATTGTGATGTTTTTAGCCTTTTTCTATTTATATTCACATTTAAATTAAAAAATAATATTTCTACAGATAATAATTTAATCATATCTATTAATGTTATTATAATGAACATTATATAAATATGTTCAGTCTGTTTGACATAATCTAGGACATCATATTCAGTTTATCACTAAGAGATCCTTAATTCCAGACCTGATTTGAATCCAAGAAGTCTGATAAAATAATACTTTCAATAAAAATGAGACCAATTTATTATTACTATCTTAAAACTATTGACAAATGAATAAATTAAAATGGAAATGATAGTTAATATGAAATAAAATCAGAGAATCTCAAAATATTACATCTTACCTTGCGATTAAAGATTTTATATATCAATATAATTGTGATGATGTATGAGTTTTGTGAAATGCGAGTTTCCATAATATCAATATAAATCCTACTCAATAAGTAAATCCCAGATCGATAAGAGAGAGTGTACCGAGTATGTACCTGCCAACATAATTGTAATGGATGAAACCTCTACGTACATTGGAAAAATTGAGACTGTTTTTATCACATAGAAGATTTGACCAAGTTATGATTCCAGCGGGTATGACATCATATTTTCACCTTTAGATAAAGTTATCGACCAGCCATTTAAGGACTATATACGATGTGAAATTCATGAGTATATTGAAAAAATGGTACGTAACAGGAAATCTTTTTAAACTAGGATTATTTGAAGTAGTTACCTGGGTCAAGAGAGCTTGAGAAAAGATAACTGACACTTGTGTTATGAATGCGCTTCCAGTAGGATATCTTGACTCAAATTACTCATTTACAAAACATCTTTTTCAAAACGATTGGGATTTTTAGTTTGTTGATCTCTTGAAGAACAAAAATCTCAAAATAGGAACTCTGGATGGATTGCAACTTGATGATGATATAATTATCATTGATTAAACCATGTCTTTTATTTATTTTATTATTTTTTTTTAAAAACAATCTAAATATAAACCTACCTCGATTATAAGACCTAATTTGAATTTCTGTCATTTTCTTAAAAATATTTATTATGAGACCAGGTATTATATTATGGAAAACACGATATATATGGGTAAAATCAATTTAATTGATTATATAAAATTGGTTAAAAATAGAGTATGTTTTTGAATTCCTTTTTAAACACTAGAGTTGCAATGAAGCAAAATATTTATTAATCAAAATGACTGATAGACAAAACTTTCTTCATCTTTCAGAATAGGTTAATAATTATTTGATATTGAATTACTATAAATCATTTGAATAAATCTAAAATAATTAATGAATTTTTTAAAGTAAATAAACATTTGAAATGAAAGTTATAAAAGAAAAATAAAAACTATTTGATAATTATTATTTGATGATTTACTATAAAATACATCAGAACAATGTCTAGATGTAATTAATTTAGGTTTCCGGAATGAAGCACTATAAAAGACCTGGGTCTAAAAACGATTTACAGAATTTCAGCGTGGAAGCAAAATCTTTAGAACAAATTTCGTGAGAGTCGTGCGTCATCGTTCATTTTTGTCAATTATACTAATGATGTGCAATAATTAAAAGAATCAAAACTGAGGCATTCATTAGTATTGGCATGAAAGCAACTGAGACCATTTTGCACTATAATCTGAAGGTATGTACTCATTGGATCTCACAAAATTTTACATTTTCTGAAAATGTTTAAATTTCTGAAAACTTTGACTTATTTGTAAAAATCTAAGTGACCACAATTAACTGATTTAGTATTTAAAGGTGATTCAAAAACAAGAAAAATTGTTCGATCTCATTGTGAAAAGAAAATGATTGCCTGATTCTACGGTTTAAAAGGACATGTGACAACGATAAATTTAGAAAATCGAAGAATTTTCAATGCTGAATGATAAAAAAATTTTATTACCAAAGACGATTTCAAAAATTAAGGAGAAAAATAGAAATTGACAAAATTATCTTTATGATGACAACTAAAATTTTCGATTTCTCAGCCACCAAAACTAAAAGAATTAATGACACTTAGTCCACATTCATCTAGATTATCATCTTATAACTTTTTTTGTTTCTAACCAATCAAAAGAAATTAATTGGTGAGCACTTTTTGTTGCTTAAAGCAATTACTGCAAAATTTGAGGTATTGATATCTAAAGTACCGAGCTTAAAATGGAAAAATGGCCTGAAAAATGGTTCAATCATATGCAAAAGTGTGTTGACTTTAAAGGAAATTATTTTGAAGAGAAAGTACTTTTTTGTTTTGGTATTTAATTTTCTGGTCCTGGATTCCAAAAATTTCCCAACCGCCTACGTATGAATCAAAATAATAAAACTTAATTTTAAATATTGAAGATTAACATATTTTATGTTATGTTATGTATTAGGTAACTTCTTCCCTGTATATTTCAATAAATTCATTAATCTTTTAAAAACTACGTAATATACACAAATACGTGAATCTACATCTTCCTCCATAATGCCTAAGAATTAATTAATAAAAATTAAAAAATTGTCTGAGCTGATTTGAAATGAAATATAATATAATTTTAAGGAAAATGTTTTCTTTCAGAAATCAAAATAATTATATATCTTAATTACGTAAATGGAATATGCTAAATATTATTTCGATGTCTTTTTGCATTAAAACTATTATAATACACAAAAAATATTTTTAAAACACTCTAATTTTTTAAAATCAACATTATTACATGATGATTTAAACAAATAATTTATTAATAATTTTTAACTATGACTTTAGAATTTGGAAGACAATTTTTTAAGACAACCGAATAGGAAAGAAAGGAATAATAGAATATATTTTAGTTCGCATGAAAATCACCATAAATTATGAAAGGTAATAACTGACTTTGTAATGAAGAAAGTTTTACTTTTTTGAGAAGGTTTCAAAAGTTTTTATGTTTGAAAATATATTGATATTATTACCTAAATTATAAAAGAATTCTAGTCGTATCTCTTTCATTATAATGTTAGACTTATAAAGGGTAGAACAAATAATATGATATTTGCCAAAATTCTAATAAAAAAATTAAGAACCAAAATTTTATTTAATGATAATAATTATAATCTTCATGCAAGAATAACAAACGGAAATGGTATTATTATTCACTTAATTATAGAGAGATAAATAGCAGATATATTTATTAATATATTAATATATGAAAAGTATACAAAAATATTATAAAATCGAAAAATAAATCTGCTCAAGTTACCTGAAAGTGTTCCTTCGAACTGCTTTGTATCTCTTTTGTCCGTTATTGCTCCAATCCATATATATGTTTGTTCGTTAAAAGAACGACCGTGATTATGAACTACATAAAATATTAAAACGTTTGATAAGTGGATATAAACCTTAATTAACACAAATTTTTAAACCATCACTGTTTATAATTTAATATTTATATTTAAATATCAATGTATATTGCTCTATTAAAACAATACCAAAGTCCACATTTTATAGACTGACTAAACTGACAAATAATGACTAAAATTATTTGCAAGAACCGTAAAAGAAATGCATTTGTGGGAAAAATAAAAGGAAACTTATACCAAAAAGAAAAAGAAACAATAAGGAAGTTAACATTAGATTAGGCTGTTACAGAGGAACTATTGGAAATTCAAAATGACAAGATTAAAATGGTACAGACAATTGAAAATGTCTTATATATCTAAGTCTAACACCGGTAAACGCAAGACGGGTTCATGTCAGTTAAGAAAAACATCATTGAAGAAATAATGAAAATTATGCTGTGCCAAGGAAATTAGAAAATGTAGAAGATGGACTTTTTCAAAGAGAAAATATCCATTAAATTGATGGTATGGGTTGGGCTGATTTAACAAGAGCAGACGAGATTTGTAGTTTTATCTATAAAAAACCACCAGAATCAAGATTTGATATATAAAATGTGCTTCCAATCATTGCCTAAAATAAAAGGGAGCTCCTTGAAAACAATTTTATCTATCGATCTCAACATGATTTAATAATAAGTTTCAATTAAAATAATTTGGATTTATTCGTTTTCAGATAATTTTAATTTTATTAATTTATCATTACTCGGCTGATGTCAAACGTTATTCAAAGATTTATCGTCATTTGCTGAAAATACATTGATAAGACTTTGTAAACAATAACATTGATGTTGAGAGAAGCTAAAAATATCTGAGTAACATATTTGATTCTTAAATTTAATTTGCAGTATTTTGAGCTAAAAGATTTTAATAATTAAATAAAAGTGTAAATTAAATGTTTAATAAAAACAAGAATAAATTTTAAATCTCAATATATTCGAATTATAATATATATAATATAATATTATTATATATTACGAAAAATTATATGTGAAAAATATTAGAATTTCATTTCTTTTTATAGCAAATTCAACAAAACAGAAAACGGTTTGAATTTATAAATTGTTATGGAGACTACAGATTTTTTAGCCACTACTAACAGATGTAATAACAATAATTTTAAAATTTAATTAAATATAAATAATTATTTAAATTAATAAATATTTAATAAATTGTTTACCACAAATAAATTTATTTTACCACTAGAATATAGTTAGAAACAAAAGTAAGCGACAAATATTTTTTATCAAAGCGTAAAAATTGAGTTACATGTTTTATTAGCATATTAGGTGTGTGAATAAGTTTCCTGACAGTTTCAAATGACATATATCATTAATTTATTACTACACATTTCAATTGTGGCATCTTTATTCCGAATAAGGAAACTTTTTCACACCTAATAAATTAATAATATTTTGGTTAGCCAAAAAGGGACAATTATGTAAAAGAACAAAAAGGAGAAAAGCTAATAAAAAATTAAAACCGAAGATATGAAAACCAGAAAGATAGTGACAATATCATTAATTACATAATAGAAAAGCACAGTGAAGAATCAAACCAGAAATTATTGTGTTGTCAGTAGAGAATGAAATCAGAAGAAACGATATATACCAAATTTGAAGAGATAAGTAGGGGAAACAAACTGGATATAAGATCTTCCTAGATTTATCGATTTTAGAAATAATATATTAATAAAAATTGAAACTAAAATAGTCACCAAACTATAAATCGAGTAGATTAATATAAGGTTTTAATTATTTAAATTTAAAAAATTACTTAACCTTACCGTCAAGGTAACGAATTAAATGAAGTAAATCATAAAGTAAAAGTTACTAATAGAATTCTATCTTGAAGAGAAATCGTTGAATAGTAATTAAATATAATAATTAAATATATGAAAAACTGCCAAGATAGAAAAAATATAATTAAATAAAAAAATAATTTTATTATGCTTTTGTTTTATCCTTTTCCGGTAATTGGTTAAGAATAGAAATAATAAATAAATAAATGTCTAATTAATTAAAACTAACGGGCTTATTTAAAAATGAAATAAATAATATAAAGTAATCCAAATTTATTTGTCCAGTAGTCTGTAGAAAACCTCAAAATAAAGAAGATTATTTTGCTTTAAGATCACACCCAGCCTAGGCGAATGTTTAATTTTGATAATTCCTTTATATTATTCTCAATTTTTATTTCATAATCACTTCCATTGAAAATTCGCTAATTAAAGAAAATAAAACCCCATTGTATTCTTAATAGTGCAAATGAATTTAACGAGGAAAAGGTATTTTCTTACTTCAGTTATATCTACGAAAGTCTAAAATAAATGGAAATTTATCACAGAAAGGAAACATTGGTACTAATTGATAAATTCGTAAATATATAATACATATTAAGTGATCTAAGAATTTAGCCCACACGTTTTTCAGAATTCTGAGAAATATTTTGTAATCAATAATTATTTTCCACTTTTCTTTTTGAAGCTTATTTTGCACCACTGAAAGAGTTTTGACGGTACCCTTCTTTAAGTCAATTTTTGTATTATTTTCTTCTTACAAAAATATTTTCACACTTTATTTTTCTTTTTGTTTCATAGGAGATCCATCGATAAAATTATTTAAATTTTATGGTTTATTTTTTTTAATCACCAAAATATCGACCATCGACTTGTATTATAACTTTATATGTTGAATGTTTTCCTGACTTTTCTAATGGCAAAGGTGCCACCAAAAGAATAAAAAAAGAATCGTCAAATATTCATTTTTTTGAATATATAAAAAAATTGTCAAAAATAATTCGTTATTCCAAACTGTTTCAATTATATAATTATTACAGAGATGCAAAGAAACCAAGACTTTTTGTTAGTTATTCAGAAAAGGGTAACTTAAATTACTGTGGCAATTCAGAGGTCTTCTTGGTTTTATTGAAAATAATGAAGTACCAATACCTGCCCTTCCAACAAGAGTTATATCAGAGGAAGGCTTTCCTATGTATTTACTGGGATTGCATATGACATTTAATTTTAAAATTTTGCAGATACAATTAATGCACCAAGCTTCTTCGAATAATTAAGTCTTTCTTAAGGTTAAGTACGGGTACCTAAAAGGAAATTGATATTTCACTATAAAAAAGACGAGTCTCACTGGAGACTAGGTAAATGGGTTATGCTATCTATAATGAAAACTAATCTTTGAGGTCTTCATATTCTTGACTTGTGTTTGCCTAATTATAATTAGCTTAATGAAACTTTTTCCTAAGAAAAATTTTCTGATATAAAATCTGTTAGCAATTTATTTTTTCCTAATAACCTTTAAAAAAGTATTCACAAATTGAACAATCAGCTGAAAATTACTTAATTGATCAAGCCTCAAAATCTGTAAGAAATGCTAAAATTCTAAAATTTTCAAAAAATGTTAGTAATTGCGTACTGCCTTTTATTCGAATTTAAATATTGGGTTGACAAAAATTGATTTACCGATTTTTTGAAGAAACAAAAATCATGAAACTATATATTTTTATTAAATCATGAGTTGTCCATAGTTATTAATAATTTATTGCCATCTTCCTCGAATTATAAAATATTTTGTTCATATAACTTCTTTGGTTCTTCTGCAAAAATATCAATAAGTTGGATTTAACATTACCGTCATCAGTAAAAGTTTTACCAGTCAAGAGGTTTTGCATAGAGCGAAACAAATAGTAATCGAAAATAACGAGGCATATGCTATGGCAGTAGCTCTCAATTAAGATTCAATAACATTTGCCGAGTGGCAAAAGAAGTGTGTGGTTTTGCATTATCATGAATAAAATCAATACCTTAACTGTTTGCCATTTTAAACGTTTCATCCAGATTTCAGAGAAATATACTCAATTTTGTCAACTGATCAATGGAAATATCATTAATGCTTTGGTTTTTTGACATAATCTCAACAAACATATAGCATAACTTTCTTTTGATGATTAACAGTCTTGGACAACATCTGCACTGCATCTTCCGACTTGTTTCTTAATATTTTCCGATGAACATTATTGTAGCATATTTATTTTTCACAATTTTCCAATTCTTTTAATAAGAAAATTTTAATTTCCTTAATTTGGTAAGGAACAGATAAGCTCAGTTTTTTCCGTATCCATATGCTTGAGATGGTTTTTGGTGGTTGAATTTCATAAGCTGAGTCTCTTTGCAATGTCATTTGCTATTCTGTGATGATCTTGATTTCTTCGTTATTGACATCTAGCGAACACCTATATCTTTGAAAAAAACTACTTTCAGAATTTTTCAACCACCAATTCCGACATTTGCGTTCATTTAATACATCATCCACATAATCCAAATATTCTTTTCTTTCTGATAAAAAAGTAAAATATGTTCAAATAAGTTTTCCGATTTTCCAGAACTTTCAGTTGAAAAATAGAAAATCAAAAAAGCAATCAAAGAAATTAACTTAGTAATTAAAATTTGAATCCATCGACTTTTAACATTATTTAAACAATGATTATTTAATTTATTAGGTGTACAACTTTGACTCCGACTTTTTTTAAATAAGAAAACAAAGACATTTATTACAAATTTTATTTAAAAATATTTATTGAAAATATGTTATATTGGAAGCTGATACTTTTGCCAACGTTTTAGGTAACGAATGAATTCTATGAAAATAAAACTCTGGCTCTTTTGATGAAATCCAACTGTAAATCCAATTTTGGAGGTCTTCAAGGGAACTGAACCACTCTCCGAAAAGTGCTGATTGCAAAGAGCGGAACAAATGGTAATTCGAAGGAGTGATGTCTGGTGAATAGGGCGGGTGAGGTAAGACTTCCCATTTCGTACTTTCTAAGTAATTATTTACAACTGAATTAACATGTGGTCTTGCGTTATTATGTTATAAAATTATCTTTTCGTGTCTAGTCACCAATTCCAGTCGTTTTTTATTCAAAGCTTGCTTCAAACGATTTAATTGTGATCGATAAAGTTCACCAGTTAATGTTTGAGAAGATTTTAAAAATTCATAATAGATCATTCCTTTCTGATCCCACCAGATACACAACATAACTTTCAAACCATGGACATTTTGTTTCGGTGTTGATGGACCAGGTTCACCTGGCATCACTTAAGCTGCTTTGCGTTTTGAATTGTCATAAGGAATCCATTTTTCGTCTCCTGTGATAATTTGATGCAAAAAAGTTTTCCTTTTTTGTCTCTGAAGAAAACAACATCACAAATTGTTTTTCGCCGTTCAATGCGTGACAATTCACGTGAGATCCAAAGTCCTAATTTTCTAATAATTCCTAAAGCTGTCAAACTTTTTGAAATGCATTTTGAGTCACATTTAATGCGAAAGCCAGATCAGATTGTGTTAGGCATGGGTCTTCGTCCAACAGCCTTCTGAAATCTCTATCTTCACATTGTTTTTGTGGCTTCCCATGCTCCTTGTCGTTCGTATCATATTGGCCATTTCTAAAACGGCAAAACCAATCTTTACATGTGGTCATCGAAGGAGCATGCTCTCCATAGGTATCTCGAAGCAAGCGATATTTTTCCGCTTCAGTTTTTCTTGGCAATAATGTAATGTAGAATTACATCCCGCAAATGTCGTTTATTTGAATGAATATGGACCATTTTGAATTGCTATAATATTTAAACAAGGAATATTAAAACAACTATCTCGTGATATTACTAATTAAACGATATTTTTGTTTATAAATCAATTCAATATAATTTAGATATATATGCAAAATTTTTTATATCATCATTTTAAAAAAATCCGGAGTTATAGTTGTACACCTAATAACAAAAAGATAAATTGATTTAAAATATCTATAAAAAATTAATTTATTTCAAACCCAATAATTTATTGACAAACGATGAAAAAAAATTTTAAGACATCTATTTGATTTTTAATTTCATATCACACTGAAATAAAGATTTACAAATTAGCTTCATGTGAATAAGGTTATTTTGTATTTTTAAATTATAAATAATTATACAATATAATATCGTAATCATATTTTCCCAATGTTTTTATACCACAACAGCATAATATTTTATACGAGAAAAAATAGGTTTAATGTGAAAGAAAATAATTTCCAATTTTATAGAGTTACAATTAATTTTTTTATCATATCAAAATTCATACATTAAATTATAAAGTATTATATAAAATTATAAATTATTAATTTACATCTGTGTTTATTTTGATTGATTGTTAAATTGAAATATAGAAGGAATCATATAACTGGGTTAAAAGCAATAATTATTATAAAATATCATTTTCAATGTCACAATTGTTGTTTTGAAGTGTTAATCTTATAGGAATTTATTAAAAATTATGGTCTACATTAAGAATATTTTATTATTAAAAATCTTAGTATAATTCTGAAATTATAATAAAATAAACATTTTAACATTAAAACGACCAACGGAATTAAAATTATAAAAAACTCAAATATATGTAAAAAATTGTTAATGAATTATATTGAAATTGCAATTATTTATAAATAATTATATATTATTTATAAACAAAGAATTTTTATTTATTGATTCTTTGATAATTCTTGCTAAGATGATTAATTTTTAATGATGATCAATTGTGATTTATCCTTAATTATTTAACTATTGCTTTCATATCATCACAGGAAATTATTTTCGTATAATTTCGTTTTATTTGTGTTTAGAATATTAGGCCCATAAACAAAAAAGAGTTTTATAATATAAAATTAGTCGAATTTTCTTGCTCTGATTTTATTGTTTAAATTCGTACCCATAACATTTTATTGTAAATTACTATTTTATTTTCTAAAGTGATGTTTTTGTATT
The DNA here is from genome assembly GCA_037834085.1 of Bipalium vagum. Lineage (NCBI taxonomy): Eukaryota > Metazoa > Platyhelminthes > Tricladida > Geoplanidae > Bipalium > Bipalium vagum. The sequence goes on along the minus strand of JBBMKC010225443.1, from coordinate 4,474 downwards.
AATTCCTTTTGATTAATTCTTTGCAAGCATCATTTAACAATAAATCTTTATTTGCAAAATAGATAATATAAATAAATAGAACCAAAATAATAATTTATATTTATTTGAATTTATTGTCCTTTCTGTAGTAGTACATTTCTTTCAGTTTTTCAAAAATAAAAATGAAATAAAATGCGAAGAAGCAAAGGTGTATGAATTTAGTAGGCACCATATTAATTTGGTAACAATATATATTTTTAAATTTTGGTTTAAATTATTATTATTAAGGTAAAAGTCAATGAATACAAAAATGTTCTATTAGAGAACTAAACAATTGTAATTACCGGTAATTCATAAATTTCAAAAAGTTTATTATATATCAACATTGAAAACATTGAAATTATATATCTATTGAAAACAGCCTCGATGGACAGAGCATACCATCTACTAACATGTCTCTTTTGATTTAGTATTCACTTCATTATCTCGAACGCAGATGTCATAAGCTCATTTTCACTTGTATTTGTCATTTCTCTTCTGCTTATTCATTTCTCAAAGATTTTCTATTGGGTTCATATTAATTATTGTTAATTATTGATTGATGTTATTAATCGATGCTATACTATTGACATATGTATGGATATATACGTGGATACTTCTGAAGAGAACCCAATAATCATTGCTTCTTTATACACACATGCTGGCTTGTCACAGCGTGAGATTAGTCGACGAATTAATTTTTTTCGGAAAAATAAAATAATAACAATTATTATATTTAAGTTAATATAAAATTAATTAAAGAGTTCATTTATTTAATGGATATAAAATAAGAATAAATTAAAATCAATTAAAGTTTTCAACGTTAGATAAGATTTTATTCTTAAAGCATACTTCCACAATATTTAACTATATATTTTGTTAGAATCTTATTTCATTTCTGTCCCAATGAAGAAAATTTTATTATCAATTATAAGTTTTAGACTAGAGACCTCTTTCCACATAAAATCAATTATCTATTGAATATTATTTATATTTTATGTTTATAAAACTCTTTGATATCTACAGTCCGAAGTAAATATTTATATATAAAATTATTTTATAAGCTCTTCCAGCTTCATAAAATTTTTGAATTACACAATAAAATTTAAATAATATCAATAATTATATGGAAATATATATCCCCGTAAATATAAAATCAATTTATATTTTTATCATTTATCATTAATTAAATAAAAAATTATCCCAAAACGTTAATATAGAAAATTTGCATAAAAGAAATTGACTTTAATGCAAATGAATCACAGTCCGGTTAGAGATTTCGAAAATTGCTGGAACTCAAATAGCAAGAGAATAGAGACAAATAGAGACTGTATGGGCATTATTTAAATCAAGCAAGGCAATAATGATTTATAACGTTTTCCTTTTCAGAATTTTCTGTATTTATTATCCTCCAGTGTATCTTCTAAATTCTTATAAACAATAAATCAAACAATACCTTTTGGAATGCTAATGATAGAAGAGAATAGAACTATTGTAAATTAAATTAAGCCCATAACTGTTATATATACAGGTTTACTTTGGATAGGGTCATTAGACTATATATATCACAACTCTGTTGACATTCCGAGTCTGGGCGCAAAACCTTGATTATTTTCATAGCAAATAAAGTATCGAATTTCTTGTCATCAACTTGTTGATCTTTACCAAATTTTATAATTAATTCTTTCAATTTATGATTTCATATATCATTCAAATTTTAAGAAATAATTAAAGAAAAATTATTTCCTATTTATTTTTTATAATAAAAAATTATGATTGTTTATTATATATTTTTCAAATCTTAAATTTATCTAACATTAATATTTTCTTGTTTTTAAATTTTATCTTTTTGATTTATGCTTTTTTAATATTTTTATTTTTTATTTAAATAAAATACATTAATTTTCCTATTTTTTTATTTTCAACTTATCATGAATGATATTGCAAAATTCTTCAATTCTTATTATTATACTTATGTCGTTTTAATGTTATTTTTGTTTTTCTATCATCTTAATAAAAATCAATATTATTGATTATTAATAAAATTATAATAAACAATTTTTAATTAAATTTTGGTTTATTTTGTACCAATCGAAGGTTAATAACATTTATTCAATATATTTTTTCAACCTAAAAAATATTTCTGCGAACTTAATGAAAATTTGTTTATTTCAATCACGAAAAAACCTAATGATAGTGTATCGATAAAGTCATAAAAGGCATTTTATCATAGTTTCCTCAAAATAAGACCTTTCATAATAAAAATTGATCCAAATATGTAATAAATGGAGTCTGATTGAAAAGGTCCGACAAAATTAGGTAATGACAGAAATTTTCGTTGTTCATCCCTGTTGTTTATAAAAGTTCGTTCGCGCTTTGAAGGGCAGCCTTAGTAATAATACTCGTTCAACAGTTTGAAAGTTTGCAGGAATACTACATGTGAGCACTGAGACAGTATTCCGTCACTTGCATGAAGTTGGGAAGACAAAAAAGATAGATAAATGGATTCCCCACGAATTAACCAATGAAAACAAAATCCGTCAATATAAAATCTGCTTAAGCTTGCTCTTACGGAACAAAATTGATCCATTTCTTTATCAGACAATTAAGTGTAATGAGAAATGGATCATAATAACCGTAAGTAGATTTGTAAAAATAAAATTCCCAAATCCTTTGGAAAACCAGATTCCCATAAAAAAGTTAATGGTCAGTGCATGGTGTAATTCTGCTGGATTGATTTATTACAGGTTTCTGAAACCTGGGGAAACTATAAGAGCTAACAAATACTGCCATGAATTGGAAGAAAGGAATAAAATATTAAGTATAATTAATCCAGGATTGGTTAATAGGATGGGACCAATAGTATTGCATGTTGATGCAAAACCACACATTGCAAAATTAACTGGACAGAAACAAAACAAACTTGGATATGAAACCATATCTCATCCTCCACACTCTCCTGACCTGTCTCCAACCGATTTTCAGGTTTTTAAATATCTGGACAGTTTTCACAAAGCCAGGGTGTTCCAGGAACTTGGCGCAGTCAAATATGTTTTCCTGGAGTTCATCTCCTCTAGAGATCATGATTTTCATTCAAATGGAATAAATAAACTTTTTTCGCTTTGGCAGAAGCATGTAGAAGTGAATGTTTTTTATTACAAAGTCCAACATTAATTCGAATAAATCTCCAACAGTGTAGTTTTTAGAGATTTTTCTCTGTACTATATTTTACGTGCCAATTCTACTCACGCACCCTGTAATTTAATTTAAATGTAATCGATATTTTAATTTATAAATTCAGCCAGAAAAAATATTGTGGATATGAAGCTCTTGATATTAATACAGATAATGGAAAATCACGTGTTGATAATGAATCACCTAGAACAACAAAAAGCAGAGCTGTCGAAGTAAGATGCAAAAAATATCGACTGTCAAATTTAAGACATTAGAAAATTGGACAAATAATACTTAATGAAGATATAAATAAATAATTTATGGCAGATCAAATAAAGGGATATTTCTTAATGGATATTTTCTTAGGAAATTACACGCAAAATATTTTATTAATAAAATCTAACATTTTGGTTCCAATTCTGATCGTGAATTATCGATTTGAAGCCAAGCAGATGGCCCAAATCTTCTCACTCGAACTCTTCTGTAGAATCCATCTGAGACTTTAATACTATGATCGGTCAACTTCATCATTCCAGCTCCCATGTCATATTCAAAAACCAATTTTCCCTGATCCTATTTCAATGATAACACTAAATATTTTCATAAAAATTAATAAATCTTTTTATTACACTATCAATTTTAAAATATTGCCACAGGTTTGATTTTATGTAATGGTTATTTTATTTATCTTTTAAAATATGTACTATATTATATATTATCTATTCTATATGTAAAAAATTATTGTTCAATATGAAATTTGTTTTATATGACTTCTTTTTAAAGCTAACTTTAATCGTCAAGAAAATCATTAATCTGAATGTCTCATAGGTTAGTTGAAAGCTTAAAAAGTATTATTTCTTATAAGATATTTTGAAATTTTTTATTGTAATTATTACACATAAAGATGAAAAATTTCGATTTTAGATTTATTTTTCTGTTTGAATTTAAACTTTGCCATATGGATGTATAAGATATCAAGAACATCAGACAATAAAATTTGTAAAGTACACACAAAAAAGAGCGAGACAATACCTATGGAAGAAGAATATTTGAAAGAGTTAGTTGGAGAAAGTGGATCAATTTAAGTTTACACTACATTTTTGAAAATGTAGTGTCAAATTTAGGTGATTTTTTATGTAGTGTCAAGGTTAATTGATGATGTGCCAAATTTAAATGACTTTTTTATGTAATGTCAAATTTCTCATAGTTATCAAATTTCAAAATTGAACTTAGGCAAATCATTAAATCAATCTTTTTGTGGTCTAATGAATTGAAGTATTCC